>VZUA01042038.1:0-10329 GCA_013401035.1 Horornis vulcanius
TGGAGAAAGCAGGAGCTGAGGGAACACCAAGCTCCACACCTTCAGGACCATCAGGAATGTCACTTCCAGGTCCAAGGGGTGCTCCAAGTGGTAACAGACTCCACTTTAAAAAAAATCTCCTCTCCCATAAGTTCCTGGTCATTATTTTCATATTTTCTGTTTGGCATATATGAACAGGATAACACCAAGTTTGAACAAAATTTCTCCATAACTGTAAAAATATATTTGATTAAACAGATGTCAGCAAAATTTTATGGAGTGAAAATTGAGTAACAGATGGTGAGGTCTGTGGAGTTCAAAGAGGCTGTATTTTATTAAATAGGAAATTTGAGGAAAAGAACTATTTTGCTGGAAATATTGATGCAGTGTTTAGGTAAATGTAAAAGCATTCTTACTTGATAGAAAACAGTAAGCTTAAAAAAATTTAAATAGATGTATTCATACAATGAACCTCTGACCATTAAAAAAGGGGGGTTTATTCTACCTTATTTTACTTACTACAGCACAACATCAAGGTTTTCTCAAAGAAAAATAATGGGGAAGAAAAAAAAACCCAGCTACCAAACCAAAAATAACAATGACCTTGATTAAGTATCCTGAGCAAAATACATCCTTTGTGTGATATATAAACTATTGTGAAAACAAGTAAGTACTTGGGTTAATAAAGAAGACCATGGGAAAATAAACAGTTATATCAAACTTATAAGCATTAAACAAAATTGCAAATAATGGCATATGTGCTTTGGGAAATGAGACAGATGGGCTGTAACTCCTGACTGCCATTAATGTATCACCCCTATTCCAGCTTTACTGCTTGGAATGGCAGAAGAACATTGCCACCAGTGGAACATAGAGAGTCAATGAAATGAAAAGAACATCATAAATGTAATTATTATTGCACAATATGATTTCTCTCCCTACTCCTATGGCTCTCGAGTCTTTTCTTCAAGCTGATATTTTAAACATTTTATTACATCATTGGGAAAAAAAAAATTCAAAGGGAAGAAATAGTTTCAGATTCATGACCAGGCTCCTTCTGCATCAAAGAGAAAGCTACAGTGCCCTGTGGAACAGCACTCAGTGAGCTGCCTCAGCTGTCCAGGGGGAAGAATTGGAGAAATCCAATCGTTCCAGGGCACTTCACCATCCTGAGAGCTGCCTGTTGTCCAAACAAGCCTCACAGGCAGCAGAGCCCCCTGAGTGCCCCACACCAGTGGGTTCTGAGCTGACAGAGCCTCCCCCCTGCAATGCAGCAGCCCAGAGCTGTGGCCAGAGCTGCACCAGAGAGCTCTGCTCATCCCCCCTCCCAAAAACCTGCTCTGATCTGCCCCTCAGCCAGCACAGCTCAGCCTTTGGCACTCCCTGGGATCAGAGCTCTCAGTGCTGATGTCACCAGGAGGGAAACCACCTCGTAACAGATATTTCTGAGCTGGTGTCTTCATTCCTCAGTGACATTTCCCATCAGGTGTCAAGCTGTGCTGTCAGGGTGAGCAGCCTCAGAGCTGTGGAAGCTGCTCCATCCCCATATTGAGAAATGCTGCTTATTTTTCACAGAGTGGTGCAATGAACTGAACCCCCCAAACTGTGGATGCAGAAACAGAGCTTACAACTCGCCAGTATTTATGCTTTGTTAACTAAGATCATGCCTTATTAGAGGGTTTAAACCTTGACACCAACACCACAAGAAACGTTTTCCTACAAAGACTGTATTTTAGAAGAGGAACAGTCAGATAATGTTTGACAGAGTGATAAAAGAACAAACTAATTCAAGCCTCCACAAAGCAAAACACCCTCCTCGAGTTTGCACTTCAGCATTTTGTACAAGCACAAGCTCTTCAGGAGCAACGTTCAGCTTTACACCTCATCCATCATTCCTTCCTCTCTATTGATCCATTTATCAGTCACATCCAGGTATCCTGGACTGGTTCAGAGGCTCCAAATAAACACACGAAGCAGTTCCTGGGTTTGTATCACTACCAGAGTAACTCAGAACACACTCAGCACAGCCCTCCAGCCTTGCCAAGGAAGAACTGATTGGATTCAAGCACGTTGAAAGCACGTATATGTTGTCTGAATTATTTTCACATGCTTTTAGACCTAGAAATCCTGTATTTAAACAAGCAGAAAAAGGAAACATTGGAGGTGGGTGTTAATTACTCCTATTTACAGGCTTTATAGCAGTTTCCCATATTGGCTAAAACAGAAGCTGTATCTTATTTTCAGTTATTCAAAAATCAAGGCAAGAGACAGAAATTCATCAGAAAAATCAGAGACTACTTTTCCAGAGATATAAAAGAAAATGCAGCTTGCTTGCACATCTCAGGCATCAGCTTTTAGATCTATCCTTTATCTTCCTAAGGCAAACATGATGGTCAATCTATAAAAAAAATCCTTAAAAAATCACCCAAAAACCTCCTCTTAATCTTCAGCTGTTCAAAGATTCTGCAGTTTTCAAAAGAACTCTTAAGCACAGGACATTTTGGGGCTGGAAGTATTCAGTGTTAAGGGCACGAAAAAATATCACTCAAAATGTTTAAAAGGGATTTCAAAGCTTGACCCAAGCTGATAACCCTGGTTAAGATTTTTCATTTCTGGATATTTAAGATAAAATGGCTGAGGACTTACAGAGAGGAGAAACCAGCTTTACAGCAGCATTTTAAGTTGTGATAAGATTCCTAAATATAAATGCCCAAAGCTAATGTGCCAGAATGTTCATTTGAGTATTTCTTAAAGGAAGGCACAAGGAATGATCTTAAGCCTATATTTAACCTTTACACAAGAGGCAGTTCAGTATTTAGAGAGATCTGAAGGAAGGCCTTGTTCTCATCAGATCATCTTGCTTCAGCTTTGGAGGTGCTAATTTCCATTCTTCCCCATTTTCTGACGTGCTTTAGCATTCATTGTGGATGTAGGAAAAGAAATTATTTGACCTCTTGGAGAGAAGGAAAAGGGAAGGGGGAGGGTCGTGCCTGCAGGGAGATCTCTGCCCCTGTTCCATGTCAATGTTATGGGGCCTCAGGCCAATTCCTCAGGGTCAATTCCTCAGGCCTCAAATCTGACAGCTACATCCAATCACAATTGTGAAATGAAACGAGGAAAAGTATTCTTGGGGTAATCTTATGAAACCCTTCTAGTCCTGCAGTGAAAGGCAGGAAAAGGCCACCTAAAAATCCCATAATATTTACAAACGGAGTCAGAAAACACAAAAGAATTGTGTCAATATGTGTAACACTCCCCAGACTGGATGAACAACTTGTTCAAATCATCCTTCTAAGGTGCTTTTAAATACCTCTAAGATAATTGTTACCACACTGCAACCAGAAGTTCCTGAGGAGCTGCCTATCAGTCCCTTCCACTGACAAGATATGGTTTAGATAAAATCTCATGCCCATTTTCTTTGGTATTTTCACAGAGAATGCTCAACATTTTTCAAAAAATTATTTTGCTTACAGGAGCCTGCTCTGTGCCTGGGGAATTCCAGTGGATCCCTGAGTGGTGCCAGGTTACTGACACCCCCTGAGACACAGAGGTGGCAAGGAGACAACGAGAGAAGCATCTCCCCACTTGTACTCAATGCCTTCTTTAATGCAAGCTGAAAGCAAACTGCTCCAGCTGATAATTAAAAAATAGAAACCAAACCGTTAAGGCCTGTCTGATTAATTGCTCTACTTAGCTAATTTGATAAGCCCTCCATCAGTTTTCCATGCCTCCTTCATTGGCTTGATCTACTTTGTAAATTAATCTAATTATGAACACCTGCAATCCAAAGCCCCATCTCTGCAGAAGTTTGACAACCCTTATTTATACACAGCATTTCTTAAAGGTCAGTTCTGAGCCCCATCCTGCCACAAGAAACCTTCCTGGGGTCCAAGGAAGGGACAGAGCAAGGGGGATGTGCAGCAGAGGAACCACTCCCTGCCTCAGCAGTGCTTCATTCCCTCTGTATTCAGCAACATAAACTGCATTCCACGAGAAAAATCTAATAAAAATTTACAGCAGACAAAAGATGACAAACAAGTCAAAGTCGTCACAGTCCCCACAGCACATTAATCAGAGCAGCCACACGCCAGGAGGGGAATGATAATGCCAGCTCCAGCTCAGGGTGCCAGGGGATCTCCAGAGAAACCAGGGACTGCACAAAGACAGCTTTAAACCACACTGCAAGCTGAGACCTGATAAAACTGTTTTGAGAAGTTCAGCATCACCTAGAGTGAATATACATTAGATAATAAAAGATGAACTGTGTGTTTGTGATGTAGATGTGTGGCTTGGCCTTGGTCCCCTGCAAAGCCATTTCTATTTGCACCAGTTCTTCACACAGGACAGAACTCTGTCAATAGAATCCAATCACAAAACTTGTGCTGCAGTATTTTCAAAAGTATGGACCGGTAACTGATTTAAAACAAATTGTACTGATCATTTTAATTGATCTCTCTGATTGCTACTTCATCCTCATTAATTATTGTGAATATAAATTAGAAACAAAAGAAAGCCCCAAGCAGTTTTATCTGGCTATAAAGATTTCTTGCCACTGGATCTGCAATCCCTTTTCACAAATTATTTTGTGGGCAGAATTTTTAATATGCTGTTTTAATCATAATTTTCTCCCTCTCAACATCATTACAGAAAGATTGAACATAATAAAATGGGGATTTTTTCCATCAAAATCAGAAAATGTTATAGTCCAATTCATCTGGCGGGTTGTGCTAGCCTTGATAAAATGTATTTTTTAAAGACAAACAATAACACTGTCAGACTTGCCTGACTCAAAAGCAATTTGCATTAGTAAAATTTAACTGTAAGCCCTTGAGATGACAATGGTTTCTTGTATTTGTTGTAAAAAATATTTTAGCTGAGCAATGCCAAGCTTGGGGCCTTCTGCAGTAACTGTGGCAAGAAAAATTAGGAAGCTGTGCTTCAGAGAACACCTGCAGAGCTTGCAGGGCATCCCTGCCAGATGGACCCCAAAATGAAGGACACTCCCATCCTACCTCAAAATACTGGTCTAATATTTTAAATCTGAGAATATGGGGAAGTGAAGTTATTAACTGTCTCTCTGGGGCTCCCAGATTAATTAAATTCAGAGCCAGTGTTAACATCCTCACAGCCTTTCCAAACCTCCAGCAGGCACCTGCAGAACTGCTCCAAATATCACCATGTTGTACAGCCCACTGTGGGGAAAAGGCCATGCATTACATGGGAAAGCTGCTAGAGTGTCAGAAAAGTATGGAAAACAGCACAAAAAAAATAAAAAGAAAAAAAAGGAAAGAAAAGAAAGAAATATTGGCATTAAAAGGCCTGACAGATGTTAAGTTTTTGTTCTTGCATCGTCTCCCATTGCAGAGGGCTGAGCAATTAAATGTGATGTGCAACTGAGCAAGGGTTTGTTCTTGTCATGACCTCAGAGCTGCCCAGAACTCTTCAGCAGGGGCTGCTGGAGACCCTGGAAGGCAAAAGGTTCCCCTGGGAGCTGGGGATGATTATTGGAATGCCAATGGATAGCCTAGGGTTGAACACTTCCCTCCAGGAAGCTGCAGCATGATTGTGGCTGTCAGAAATGCCAGGAAGCTCAGCTGAACGTGTCTATTGATTACCCCAGCAGCTGATTAAGGCAGAGCTCCCATGGCTGACTCCACCGAGGTGATCTTAGGAAGGAGATTAAAAATACGTGGCCCTTAAAGCCTTGGCCACTGCTCTGACATCCCTAATCCCATCAGCCAGGGAAAGCTGTTTATTAACTTCTGCTCTCAGAGGTGGACGTTGTCAAGCAGCTCAAACATCCTCAGGAAGGTAAGGGAGAACTTAGGAGAAAAAAAAAGTAAAATGGGGAACAAAAAAGAACACTAGAATCACATGAGGATTACCTACTTTCAGTTAAAAGCATGAGGGAAAATAATCAGTTCAGAAATATGCATCAGTAAACCCAGAAATGCAGAAGGTGTTTGCTACTTAACCCTTTAAAAAAAAAAATAAAAGCAGAACACAGTCAGAAACCATTTGATAAATGTGAAGCCTAATCCCAAAAGCTGTTTTATTTTCATATCATAATAAAAGGGGTAATTTGCTAATATTTGGAGGAGAAAGAGAAGGGGAAGAGAGGGGGAAGAGAGGGGGGAAGAGAGGGGGGAAGATGATGGGAGTAGAAATGGTTGTTAGGGTGAGCAGTATGNGGAGCCAGGACAAAACAGGATTCACTGGACCCAGGCTGGGCATTTTGTGCTGCTGTTTGTAGATCTCCTCACGTGGGGACCTGTCAGGAATTCTGATGCCACTGATTACTTCAAACTACAAAATTGTCCCCCTCCTGCCTTAGTGCAATTTTGACCTTGACCACTGAAACTTTAAGGCCATTATCAGATCCTTCACTTGTTCTTAAAACTCATTTTGCACCAGATGTTGTAGAAAACTGGAGATTTGTCACTAATTCAGAAAAAACAAAGACTAAACTCAAGTCCATGTGGTTAAGAACACTTCAAATGATTGACTGCTAAAATAACATGATATCCCCTTGATATGAAAACCCCTGGAATGACAACATGGACAACAGGAGGAAATCAGGCTCACCATGAACATAGCGCACCAGGCGATGAGATCTTTGTGTCACAGCATGCAAGACCTGATAAAAAAAGAAAACGAAGAAAAAAAACTGTTTATATTGTGTAAATTTAAATTATTATGGGTATAATGAATGTAGAATCAAAGAGAAGGTCATTGAAAAGCAGCTGGTTTCATTTAAATCCAAATGGGTTTATTGCACAATTAATAAAATTAAGCTCATCTCTTCTGTGTTATTCCGTAACAGAAAATTTAAAAGTGACTCTTAAAAAATGAAGCCTAATGCACCTTCAAAAAATATAATACTACACGCCTTCCAATAGAACTGAAGCATTAAATATTACCTAATTCCAGGAAAATCAAACTAACAATGCACACAAAAGCTATCATACTTGTTGCCATTTACAATTATTTTGTTCCAGCATTCAGGTCTACAAGTATTCAACAGAACTGACAACCTCAATTTTTTCTCAGAACCAAATATCTTGAAGAGAAAATGTTTATTAAATAAATACTTGCATGAATCAGGGCACATGAAAGTTTTCCCCCCTTCCTTTTGGAGATGAAACCAAACATCTCTTCTAAGAATTCCAATAGGACAAACACACAGGTGTCACAAATCTAATGCCACGACGAAATCTTCAACAAAGAATCTATTTCAACCCCTTCTGGGGGTGATTTTAAGTCAGCAGAGACAGAATCCTGTGTGCAGCACATCTGTCAAGACACAACTTGCCAAGCCATCAGTTAAACACAGCCCCTCACGCTGCTCGGGGAACGTCTCCTAAACCAGCAGATTTATGCAGGAGCACAGCAGTGCCAGTCCTCCAGGAGCTTCAGGACACAGAGATTCAACAGCAATTTCTCTCCTAACTCCTCAGAGCACTTCAAAACGTCACAGAGGGATGCACAAACAGAATGGGCTTTGTGCCACTGAGAGCCAAAAAGTAATTCCTGGAGTCTCCGGGTTCCCCTGTGCAACTGCTCGGCCAGAAATTAAAAGGACAACACGACTTCTTTGAGAGCCAAAGCTGAGTTAGGGAGGTGACACATCATGAATTAAATTGAAATCTGGCCAAAAAAAAAAACCAAAAAAAAGCCTAACCCACTTGATTGAAGTGCCATGTAAGCACTACAAGTGATAAAAATATCTCTCTCCCATCCTAAGCTGACAGAAGTACTTGCAGGAGTTCCAAGCCAAACATCTTGTTCCACCACCTGGGCTACCAACATCTCCTTAGCACATTTATTCCAGAGATTCCCCATTGTGGGAATACATGAAAACACTCTGAACTGCACACACAGTGCTGGAGCTGAGCAAAAAGCAAGTCTGTCTTCTCCAGGAGCTGACAAGGCAATCCCTGTATTGGATACCAGTCCCAAAAATCAACAGGTAACTCCAGGAACCCAACAGCAAACAAGGAGACACAGCAAGGGGAAACACCCAAACGGCTCTGGAGTACAGCAAGTCAGAATTTCTCTGCCAGGGGGGATGGAAATGGTGCAAAGTCAATCAAATGAGTGAGAAGGGGACCCCCAGCAGGACTTGAAGCAGTCAGGGATGGGAACACTTGGCTCTCTCCTGACTCAATCCCAGTTCCAGCTCCTACTCTTGGAGACCTAAGTTATAAAAACTCTTTGTGCCCAGCAGTACAGGTGTGCCCTTAAAAACTCCTGCCTCCCTTTGCTGCAGCAGTAAAGTTGTCCCACTTCTGTGAAATTGATTTTGAGTATAAATTCAGAGGATAACATAAAAGTACTTGAACACTGGGGTGATAAATTAAAATAAATGTCTCATCGGTATTCTCAATGTATTTTTTCTGACTCTAAAAAGACTCAACATCTTCTGCCTGGGAAGGATAACAAAACCAGAGTCCAGGAATAATCAATGCTACTTTTAAAATGCATTTTTGCTTTAATCAGGGATTACTTAAACCTTGGTCAGATCAATATTTATTTATTCTATCATCTGGCTCTCCCAGAGTTTTAGAAAATTATGGTTGTCAAAGGTACTGCACATTGCTGTAAAATTCCCTGTGAAGAAGTTTGATGTAAGAAAGGCAGTCACTCGTGAAAAAAATTAAAGTCATACAAAATTTATAGTTAAATAAAAACCTTTGTGCTTCATTCATTTCCCTAAATGGCTTAAACCCTTGCTTGAGCAGAAATTCAGTGTGCCTGCAAATCAGTCATTTGCCTAAAATTACAAATAACTGTAAAGAAATGGATAATCGAAGAATTTGCTAGAAAGAAAAGAATCTTATTGATTTTTAAGACTGGCTTTGATGAGGGAAAGATTTCACCTTCCCAAAGTGAAGGTGGAATTACAACAAAATAGATGAGTTCCTCTTTATCCAATATCTAAAAATCTGGAAGAGTCACAGAGGTGGCAAGGGCAGGCTCTTCATCAACAAACCCACTTCCTATGAAAAGGAAAACAGATTCTCTTTGGGGTACAAGGGCATGGGGGAAACTTGATTAAATATGACAAGAAACTCCTAAAAGGGGAGGAAAACGAAAGGAATGAGGAGATGACGCAGGGAAAAGCAGAAGGGTGCCAGGAGCAGCCCATCCTCCAGCACCTGCTGCAGGAGCACTGCATGGCAACCTGAAACCTGAAACCTGGGAATCCATTTCCACGGGAACCTTGGGAGGAGATGAAACTTAACAGTGGGTGATGGGNCAGCCCTACCAGGTGTCTCCACACAACCAGAACCCATCACCACTTCTCACAAGTGAGACAAGGACAGAGCTGCAACGGCTCCAAGTTGAATCTGATGGTGATTTTTTGCTTTATTTTCCAACTGCTGATGACCAAGGTCTAGCAAATATTTTACCATCTCTTAAAAACCCATGTGTAACGCTGCAGTTAAACGCTTTAAGTCAATTTTGTGCTGCTGAAATGGTGTCATTTCCCCAGGATTCCGTGGCAATTAGGAGCAGCACTCAGTAGGGTTATTTTTAGCAAGTGCACCTCATTCACACATTTCGCAGTGCTGCTCAGGGATCACTGATCTATATGCATGACTGCAGTGATAAAATCTGGCAACACTCTTTAATAAACTGTTTCAACTGTTCTAGGTGTGTTTCGAGCAACATACAATTATTCCAACACTTAAAAAAGAGCTTTTCCACTTGCAGGATTTTCCACTACTCAGTATGTGCACCCTTGCAGCTGGATAGTTAAGATTTTCCATTATTTCCTTTATTTGATTTCCACCTTTTCAGCCAGTGGACAAAGAAGTTGTCCCTGCTCATGGAAGGGGCTGGAACTGGATGGTCCTAAAGGTCCCTTCCACCACAAACTATTCTGCTCACAAAAGATACCTAAGATGGGATTTGCAAAGGCTGGAATGAGAGATTCTTATCTTATCATGCACAAATTCATGAGGATACAGCTGAACATATTTATACAAATATTGAGAACAATCCCTACGATCTTTATGATTTTGTTAAATTTTAGTCAGCATCAGTATTTGGCATGACACTGAACTGAAAGCCAGAATTAAAACTGTAGCTTGGTCAGGTTTGCTCATGGTTTTCAATTTACAACAAATTCCAGTGACATGTTCACTGCTGAATCAACTCTGAATTTCTTTCTACTTTCTAAACGTCCTCAAATGCTGCTGTTGCACAGCACCATTTCTTAAGATAAACAAAACAAACTGAATTTATTGAAATTAGCATGGAGGGAGATTTTGAATCAAGCACAGCACTTCTGTTAATATAAAAGGTGGCAGAGCTTTGGGTGAAGCAGGGATAAATAAAAGTCAG
>VZUA01042039.1:0-11423 GCA_013401035.1 Horornis vulcanius
CCATTGGGGATTAAACCACAAAATTATGTATCACTACACTTTCCTATTGCTGTTGGGTTATTTTTCAGCAGGAGTGAAGAGGATGAGACTCATCCTCAGCCACACAGTAAGTGGTGCATGTGAAACTCTTGCATGTGTTCTTGTGCTGTGTCTGGCAGACTTAGGCTGCTCCTGTTTTGTCGAGGTGCTCAGAGGCTGCACAGAGCTATGATCGTGACCTGGGGACCTGGTAGTGTTCACTGGTTGGAGGCACCTGTGCTGATGAAACCTGGGTCTGCATTTAAAAATCCTGAAATGGAAAATACCATTCAATGCCAACAATGAAAATGATGCAAAAGGAAGAAAGAGGTTATTCCCTTTTAGAAAACAATTTCTGTTCTTCATTTATTAGCTTATCCCTGACTTGCCATTTGAATTTTTAATGCATTAATTGTGCTGTGTATATTGTTGGAGACTTCTGAAAATGTCAGTGAAATTAGATTATGATTTGAAAGGAACATAAAGGCTAATTTAATTTAAAGTCATATCATCTTCAAGCTGAAGTCCTGTGTCTAGGTTATATCCTGTTATTTCTCATTTCTTATACTGTCAAGGTGCCTTGGAGCCCAAATCCTCATTGTGTGAAGGATTTTGGGAAAAGAGTATTCTCTGCCTTTCTCTTCGCATCTCTTCCTCAAGGACCTGTGTTTTCTTTTGCCTATGCATTATTTATGGAGAAGACAGATATCAAATCAGCTGGAGACAGGATTAATCCAGTGAGGAAAGAGCTGCAAGGGTGCATCCCACAACATATAGGCTAAAGAGCTGGGGGTTTTCAGCCTGGAGAAAAGGCTCTGGAGAGACTGTAGAACACCTTCCAGTATCTGTGGTGGTCATCTATAAGAAAGCTGGAGAGGCATTTTTTATGAGGACACAGGACTCAAGGTGGTGGCTTTAAACTTGAAGGAGCTAAGTTTATATTAAATATTAGGAAGAAATCCTTCACTGTAATGTTGATGAGTCACTGGAACATGTTCCCCAGAGAAGCTATGCATGCTCCATCCCTCAGAATGTCCAAATCATGCTGGATAGGACTCTTGAGAACCCAGAAGGTGGAAGAAGGAACCCCTGGCAAGAGGGTTGGAACTAGATAGTCTTTAAGGTCTCTTAGCAAGCCAAACTACTCGATGAGTGTATGATGAATGACCAAAGCTTGGTCCTGGCATGTCCTCCTGGGCAACTCTAGTACAAATTGCCTGGGGTGTCCCCTTCCCAGGAGCAATGGTTCACATCAGCTTGGGCATCATGCTACAGTGAGCCACCTCCACTTATCTGCACAGCACTCTTCAGCCATCTGGTGACATTTGCATCTTCATCTATCACTCAGTAAATAAAAATACTGCATTTGTTTTGCTGCAACCCTTCTCTTCCATGAATGTCTTGACATTTATATACCACCAAGAGACATTAAGTTATGTCAGGATTTTATTCTTGTGGCATTATCTACACTAATTAAAGCTGTCACTACATGGCTGAAGCAGGTAGGAAAGTAATGAAGTTACTTGAATTTCTGTTTGCTTGAATTTCTCTATTGCAGTTGCAATGAAGGAGGCAGCTGATGCCATGGGGATGAGCACCACATCCCTGCAGTCTGCCTTGAACCCTGCACAATCCCTTGGCATGCAGCAAAATGCTCCATTTCTGGCTGGCACCAAGGCTCTGCCCAGAAGCTCCAGCGCTGGAACAGGCACAATTCCTGAGCACATATGCATCTCTTTCATAGATAAGCTACTATAAATCAAAAGAATCATGCTTTCTGGAAAGCTAGGAAAGACCAGGCTTGAATCATCCTGAGCAATGGGATAAGCACTTTCCATAGAGATGAATGCAGGCAGCATCCATAAGTATACAAGCTCTATTTTTTTACTTGTCCTATCTCCCTTTTCTGGAGTGCAGCCTGGGCAGGCAGTGGGGCAGGTAATCAATAAGGCAACTCTGTGGTGATGCCTTAGGCTCTTGTGTGATTCAAGTGTCCAGCACTGCCTGCAGACAGCCTGTCACCTGTAGCCATTTACTCACCTCCAGCCAGGAGCTTTAAGCAGTGTCCTCTCTTCTAACCTCATGGAGACATACCAGGACTGGGCCAAAGGCCCACAAGGCCATGTGCAGGATGTAAACTGTGCTTTGCCATCAAAGGGCCATAGTATTCCTTTAGCATGTTTTTGCTCATGGATGAAAATGTAGCAGTTTGGGAAAACTGAACTACAGATGAGGAAGAGAAATCATCTCCTACAGCTTTTACAAGCTTTATCAGACTGCAGGGCAAAGATATTTTTCTTCCTCTATGCAAATGAAGCAGTTTCTTTAACATTTATAGAGGACTAGCTTTGACTGGGATAATTTCCTCACTGTTGTGTTTTGGATTCAGTATAAGAATCATGTTGGAGGCACAGTGGTGTTTTGATTGTTGCTAATTAATGCGTACCCTGTGTCTGGGACATTTCAGTGTCCTGTGCTCTGCAGTGATGAGGTGCACAAAGACTGAGGGAGACTCAGGAGAGCTGAGCCAACCTGGCCAAAGGAATATTCCAAACACAGACCAACATGGCTAGCACATAAACACTGGGGAATTACCTGAAAAGGAGTCAGTTAGGTACTGGGGACAGGGTTTGGCATTGTTCGCAGGTGGTGAGTAATTTATTGTGCATCACTTGTTTTCTTCTTGAGTTTTACCTCATTTTATTATTATTGTTGTATTTTTCTCCTTTTCAGTTATCTCAGCTTACAAGTTTTACTTTTGATTCTCCTTCCCATTCTACCAGGGAGGGGCTGGGCTGTGGAGGGTAAGTGAGTGGCTGTGTGGTGCTGAGTTGCGAGGTGGGCTTAAACCACTACAGGTTTTAACACAGACACATACTATCTTTCTACATATAATACATTTCTTGGACACATAGAGATGTTCTAAGACTAACCATGATTTAAGCACAGTGAGACAGAGAGGGTAGAGGGTTCAGCAGCTGAGTAATCCGTCTTGCTGGAGTAGTTTTGTATTACTGATGTGCCCATTACCTCTGCAGGGCTTGAATTTGAACAAGGAAACAAATGCCTCCAGGGCACCTCTCCCCAGACTTTGGTGCTGTGTCCCAGGCACAGCTTCATGTCCAGTTTGTTCAGCCACTGACTTCTTGGAGGAGTCTGTCATTTGAATCATAAACTTTTCTTCTGCTATTCTTTCTTGGTAATGGAGTGTTTGACATATGAACTGCTCCTGATTTAATGACAGGCCCCTTTCCAAATGAGGGATCAGATTTCCCAGTTAATTTTTAGCTGCCGTACAACTTCTGACACATCAAAGTAAAAACATGAGTGTCTTAAAAATCACAGTCTGGATAAAGAAAAGAAGGGGGGGGTGTGGTTTTTTCTTTCAAAAATGAGAAGAGACTCAAAGCCAAGTTGGACATAAAGCCAAGTAGGTCTAACTGTCTATATCAGTGGAAAACAAATTCGCTAATAGCCTGTGGAACAGTGCTCCTTGGCACAGCCAGTATTCTGCCTCCCACAGCTTGTGCACACACTGCCTGTGCTGTGGCTGGGGGCACCTGCTGAGATCCACACTGGCAAAGACCAGAAGAGGTGCAAAGAGCTCTTCCAGCTTGAGGCTGGCTGGATGCTAGACGGGTTTCATATCATAGGGTGTAAAGTGAATTATTCTTATCTTTAGTAGAAGACTTGTTCATTTCTGTCTCATGGGGAAACATGTATTTGGGAAATTAATGTTGTCTCCAGCTAAAACCTCTAAGGCACCTTCCTATTTTAATTGTTGCTACTGAAGTCCCCTGACTTTGTAGTCTCTCTATTCTCTCTTGTTAGCAGAACTGGTAATTGCATTTTAAAATAATTACAACATTTCCTCTGATGAGCTTAGCTCCTTTAGCCAGGTCGAACAAAGGTCAGAGGAGATATAATATCTCTTAATAAATATGCTGGGTGGTAAATGCTGAGGAGAGGAAAAAAGCTTTTTGAGCTGAAACATATTATTAGCTCAGGATCAAATGACTATGGGTTGGTTACGGATAAATTTATACTTTCATATAGAAAACAGTTTTTGGGTATCTGAAGAGTCAAGTTGTGAAGAACTCATTTGGTCACAGAAGTGGAGGGCTTGGGCTTGTGTTAGGATGGAGCCTCATGGCCTAGTGAGGGGCAGAACAGGTGAAGGGACGAATTCTCAGAGAAAAGGGATGAGGTTTGTGCCTCTACTGACTCAGTTTTTGTGCTATTGTTACTTGTATTTGAGCTCTCTGGGGTTCTGGCAAGGACATTTCTCTTTGGCTTTACCCAAAACAGTGACTGGTGAACCAGGGCAGTGAACATGAACTGCTGCTGCTCGGGCATTCAGAGGAGTCTTAGTGCATGTTTCCTTGTCTTCCACTGCTTAAATCTCTGTGGTGGTTTAAACAACAGCAGGAATAGTAACAGCTGCAATAGCACATCAATTTGCAGTTACTGGAGAGCCCCTGATGTCCCCAGTGTCTTGTGTTCTCTTCCTATGGGTGAATCTTGCTTTATCATAATAGGCTCTGAGTTTGCTGAGTTTATGGCCTGAGAATGTCTTGGCAGATGGGTGGATGTCTTGGGGTCCCTCTAAATTTGACACTTGTTGCCTGGCACTTGGTCATTATAAGTGTCCCCCTTGGCTTGGCATTCTTGGAGGAACTGAGTACCACTGTCCATTGCCTTTCCAATACCCCTGAAAAGCAGAAGATCCTACTTTGTAAAGTTTTTATTCCAGGCTGATTCTTCACAAAATTATCATCACTAAAATTANNNNTCCTTCATGAAACCACAAAGTTCTATTTAAGTGAAGTTTTTTGCTTAGAAAAAAACTTCCTCTTCAAACTGCTAACTCTTATCAGCTGGGCCTGTGATAGCACAAAAGATAACATCCACCAAGTGGGAATTGTTTGCAAAAAAATCTTCTTGTTTAACTGTCTCTCTGATGTCAAGCAGTGTGTTGTCTTTGCCTGGGACAGAATTCTGGATTTTAGACCTCTCCCATAGTAAGTCATGGGACCTGCTGGGTGCAGCATTAACTCTGGAAGCTCAGTCCTTGGGAACAGAAAACCAAGTTTTGCCTAACTTCTTCTATTATGTTCTTCAAGGGTAGGCAAATGCCACTGAATAAACAGTTTTGCAAAAAACCAAAAAAAAAAGNAAAAATCATGTTCTTGTTGTTTGCTTCTGCACTAATTATTTGAATGTCTTCTGAAAAGTTCATAAATAACCCATTTCAGATTGAGAGTAAAATCTTAACAGGGGTGCAGCACCTACAACTTCTAGGACTATGAAAGATTAAATGAGGTAGCATGTCCATTTTCCTACACTCATGCTGCTACTGTGTATGCTTTGCTTGCTCTGCATGGAAAGCAGACAGAGGAAAGCTGTGAAGCTTCCCATGTGGCATCAGCAGAATGCAACCCTGCTTTTTCTTGACCTTTTTTTTTTTTTTTTTTTTTTTTGTGCATGGTAGGAGGATGAAAAGAGAAACTTAACTGTGAGGAAATATATTGTGAAAGCATCTGAATCTCAGGTCAGTCAACAAGTCTTCAGCTCCTCACTGCCTAGCTCTTTCCTCCTCTGTTGCAGCAGGGTGCTCCAGTGATCAGTTTTGGTTAATAGAACATGAAAGACAAAACTAGTTCATCTGTCAGGGAGATTTCTTTTGGAAATGCCAGCAGGGTCAGGCAGAAACTGAGAGCAATGGCCCGGCAAGGAGACAAGTCTCTGGGCAATTCCAAAGCCTGGAACTGAATAGACATGTCTGTGTACATGCAGACAGGTAGATGTGATGTGTCTCTGGTAGCAGTTGTCCTTTTTTCAGAGCAATACACTCTACTGACATTTTTATCTTTCAGTAGGGAATTTTTGTTTTTGTTTGAAAAACAGTTTGGAAATAAATGTATTTACTTTGCATTACATTTTTGTTTTTAAGCACTTTACCATGGATAGGCTACTAAAATAATCATGGCTAACTTAATGAAGAAATCCAAAAGGTCAATAAATTGTTCATAACTATGGCTAATAATTATCTATAATCATAGATGTCCATAGGACCATCTCTAATGGTACTCATGGACATCTGGCACATTGTTTAGGGATCCTTTAAAAAGAGTCTGTGTAGAAATTGTGACCAAGGATTATTTAAAGCTGCCCATTTCACAGCCTGCCACCTCCCTAAATGAGAAGCACGTGGATCTGTAATGTCAGCATCTTCTGCAGGGGTGCGCCACACTTCCGTGTGTGCATGGGACTCTTGTGTCTTGAAACAGCTGTGTTAAGTGAGGTTTGCTGGACAGCTTGGTCATTCTTGATTAGCAAAATCAAATCATGTTTGTGTCCCTCTTTCCAGTTTGCAAAAATCCTGCACATTCACTCCCTGCAAGAGGAGTAATTGGCTTGTCCTTTGAGGGCAGACTTTCATTACACAGGAACTAAGGTAAGTGTGCTAGTAACCCCTAAGATCTGCTTCCCTCAGAACAGGCAGCAGTCATGCTGGTAGTGAAGAACACGATCCGAGCCATCACTCAAAGTGGAAAAAGAAGGCTTCTCTGGGCTATCCAGGCAGTGAATAAACCTAATGTTACTTGTTTATTATTTAAAATCATGCAGTGTTCATGGCTGTTTAGTCTCTCACACACTAGTCATGCATGAATGCTTGTGCTCTGTTGCTGATGCTTTTGAGCCCTAGAGACCATGGCTGAGCAACAGCCTTCTGCCTTCTTGTAAAGACCCAGGTTTTGCTGGTCCCATTGAACACCCCGACTCTTTATGGACACCAATGCAGCAAAATCCACATAGTGCCCAGTGCTGGGCCAAAGCAGACTGTGGGGACAGTGCTATGAAACACCAGTAGGTTCTTCCGGGGATGTGGCTGCAAGAATATTTCAAAAAGCCCTTGAGCCTACAGAGTTGGACTGCTTTGTACAAGAAACAGTGGGCTTGTAATTAATTATTTTGTAATATTAATGACATTAAACAGTATTTTCCCAGATGATCTGAACAGAGATTGTGTTTTCTTTCACCACATTTAAATTTACACCAAAGAATAAACTTTAGAAGGCACTACATAAAGCAATTCACAGTGTGCCCCTGCAGAGGGTATTAACATTTCCCTTCTGTGTATGAATTTCTAATCAGGATTGTACAGATTTTATACAGGTTTTTACAGAACCCCCATCAGTGTAGTATCTGAAGGGTTTCCATGGTGCTTCATCCAGATATGGGTCATTCAGTAGTGTGTCATCAGAGAGAAAAATGTAGTTGCAGAAAAGCATTTTACTTTGTTTAGACTTGAACCATTTGAGGTTTGGGTTCTATTAATGGCTACAGTTCTGGTGGCCTTAATAAAAGGCTGTGAAACTGAGGCTGAGTTGCATGTGATGATGGGAATGAACCTCTTGCAGAGACAACAGAGATAAAAGCACCATTCTTTGATGCCACCCAGCATCAGCACCATGAAAAACAAAGCGAAGTTCAGCCTGAACTTCATCTGCCTGCAGATGCGCAAATAGAAATCAAGCCTTCCTGAGCTATCAAATATAGTCTCCCACTATCTCTGTCTGTCACTTCTTGTTTTCCTATTCACATGTCTACCAAGCCCACTTCTGCACGTCATCTTGCCCTATCCAGGCTGAGGGACTGCTCCAGAGACGTTTGTGGCTGACCACTGTCATCCCACTTCCAGCCTGACACTATTATTGGCAGTTTGCATCTACCTTTTGCTGTAGTACTAAACACACACCTCTTAGTCTTAAAAATTATTCTTTCTTTTATTTAGTTTATCCATACTCTATTTCAAGAGAAAAAAAATCCACAGCTCTTTGCCAATAGTTTCCAATGGCTAACTGCTCCAGGATGCTTCATGCCCCCACAGCGACCAGCCACCCATTTTGACATGTGCCTACTCTAATCCACATTAATTCATACTGCAGACAAAAAACAAACCAAAATAAATTCAGATTATGTTAGCAACAGCTTTTTCTGTTTTGTAATAATATTGTTTAATGTTAGCCCCTGGATCAGGTAAGACCATAACCTGACAGATGTGAGCTCCAACCACACTTCTGAGCATGGTTACAACTCACCTTCTCCCCACCCTCAGGAGTATTTTATTATCCTTTCCAAAGCAGTGTTCCAGAAGAGCCCATAGCTGGTGGCTTGGGTACTCAGGCAGGTGCTGTGTGCTTACACCCCTCTAGGTGAGGTTCCCTAGTGCTGTAGGGATCTGGGCAGACCCTTGGGGTCCACAGGGTCTTTACAGCTGACAACAGGGACAGAGAGTGCTGATGGCTGAATATGGCATGTGAGGAGAGAATCATGGGGTTTAAACAGGTGACTACATCCTGGAGTGGTGACTGGGAAGTTTTAGGGCTCCAGTGATGCAGTAATGCCTTGAACTGTTTCTGGGGCTCATGGGCACCAGGCCAGCCAACTGACCTGGGCACCACCACCCACCTCTTCTGCAAAATGGCAGAGTGCAGGGAGCCCAACCTGTGGCTCCCTGACATGGAATGGAAAATCTCCAAGTAAAGGCATGCATGCTAGGGCAAGGATTTTTGTTGCACCATTGCCATCAGGAGGGGGAATATCACTGAAACAGGATAAGCAAGTGGTTTGGTGTTACCTGGAATATTTTTGTAGAAACCATGGAAACAGACTTTCTCAAATTTAACAGCAGCTTTGCTGTCTGGGAGCTGATTCTGCACCTGCTTAAGCTGTTACTGGTTGCTAATCCTTTTCCTGTGGTAAGGCTGCCTGAGCAGGTGAAGCCAAGCATCAGAGTACTTGTCTGAGTTTGGTCATGCCGCCATTATGGCTTCAGAAGACCAGCAATTTTGTCAGAGAAATCTCTGTGTATACTATGAGTGTGTGTGTGTATTTTCCAACCAGATAATTTTAATTTATTAATGTATAAAAGCTCTCACAGTTTGCTGTTTGTCCTGCATTGTTCTTGTACATGGACAAATCACTCTTCAGTGCTGTGTCAGAAACAATTATTTATGGCCTAGTGAAGGTCTCATTTTTCATTATATTTTATCATTCTGCTTCATACTAATTACAAACTGGAACTGTTTATTTACTCAAACCACAGGGGCTCAGCAGTATTGCTAGGTACTCTGCATGGCAATGCAAAATGCAAAGAAGAGAGTTGCTGTCTGAGTGAGCTTGTTTTCCCCATGCACAGGCTGCCAGCATTACGGATGCGTGGCGGAACCCACACTTCACTTATTCTGCCAACTTGTGTGTATTAGTGCTATTTAATATTCTCTGTGAGGAGGGTATTTTGGAGGACTTCTAGGGATCAGTGTAGTCTCAGAGCTGTTTTATTTGATGAGGTCTGGTTTGTTGTGGTTTTTTTTTTTTTTGATGGGGTTGGTAAATAGCATCTTATCAGAAGCTCTTTCAAGAGCTTCTCTTGTTGTACCCCGGGGCTGTTTTGTACCCTGTGGGCTGTGGCAGAGCATATGCTGCTGGTGTGGTGCTGCCAGGCAGATGTGTGGGGGGAGCTGGGCAGTGCTGTTACAGCTCCTGTTTTGTCACCCAGCTTGCACAGCAAAATCAAGTGCAAGGGGAATCCACTGGGTAAGAGGCTATGAGACTTCTTCCCTACTTTGCTGCAACTTCCCAGGCAGCTGATCTGCTCTGCTAGCCTGAGGGTGAATAACAGTAATTGTCATAATATGACACTTTTTCCAGAGATTTCTGAACTGTACTATCATAATCAGATGGGGGAATAATTAATTAAAAAAAAATCGAAGCATTGAAAGCCTATACTTCTTGAGGATCTTTTTATTAACATGAATCACTGAACACTGTTATTAAAATAAAAACCATTGTCGTAGTTGCTGCAAACAGAGTCAATGTTTTATGGTGGAAGATCTTTTAGCTGCAGCTGCGTAGAGCCTGATGCTTTTTATTGAGTCAGAGAGAGAAAGAATTTGAACAATACATTAGAGAAAAAGGAAAATCTCATAATTTTGTGGCATGATATGGTGATCCATCTGTAATTCAATATCAGTCATATATCAGATGGTAATAAAATCACTGTGAGACAAGGTACAAATCTGGTGGTTATTTTTTTAACGCTGAATGGAGGCCTTTTCAGCCTTTTATAAGGGGCTCTCCCTGCTAAGAGTACAGAAATTGCTTTTACTTGATCCAATTTCACATTACTACAAAAAGTAAATTTCATGCTACATTTCATTTTCAGATGTAGGATATAAAATCACGAGCTACAAAAGAAAGTTGTGTACTGCTCCTATCCTTTGTCTCATAGTAAAACAAATAAACAAAAAACATGGAGAGAAACAGAGAGTTTCCTGAGGAAAAAAGCCCTACCACACAGGGGTGGAATCAGGATCCTGTGCACCTTCCTATATAATAAGTTATGGCTTTATTTATTTAAGGGGCAGTGATTTGCACAGTGGAAGGTAAGGAGTTCATATGCCTTGCTTGCCTTGATTCCTTCCTGTGGTTCTCAGTGCATGATCTGTCATTCACTGCTCTGGTCAGCTGATTAATCAATAGAAATGCTGGAAGACACCTTTAGTTATTTAGTCCAACCCATATGCCACATACTATAAAGCTTCACCTTGACTCACTGATCTATGTATGATTTATCTTCCAGAAAAATACCAAGTCTTGATTTAGAGAGACCAAGTGACAGCTGAACATCAGTGCCTCTTGGTGCTTTGTTCCAGCTGTCAGCATCCTCACTTGCCAGACTTGGTGTCCTCATCTCTCTAAGGTGATGTCTGCCAACCATTCTTGTTTTACTCTTGTCTGTGACAGAGATGGCTCATCTTTACCAATGGTTTTATTTCACCAGGTGGCAAAGGGTGCCCTTATGCACCTTCTGAGTTCTATAGTCCTACAAAACCCTACATTGTTTTATCCAGCCCAAAAATACATAGAAGTTTTAAAATTATATAATTAATATATTATGCTAAGACAATCTAGCTGGGATCAAAAGTTTGCCCCTTATTTTTGGCTGAGGACTAAACCTCAGAAGCAGATCTATCACCTAGTAAAGGACAAATCAGATAACTGACCTTTTATTTGAAAGTCTTGAGACAGTACTTTGCAGGAAAAACATAATTTTCAAAAAACACAGAAGGAATTTCACTACCAGAGAGATTAACATGTTGCTATACTGATGAAATATCACAGATCTGACCATGTCAGATCAAACCCAACTGCGTTTTGCACAGCCGTGTTTTCATGGGGGGGTGGGGTGGAAGGTCAAAGGATATCAAAAAAATGATTAGTTCTCTTAAGCAAATAAAACATTGTGTGCATAAATACATTCCTGAACAGTGCCTGGAAACACATCACAGAAGGGTCCTCTAATAAAGTAATCATATTATTCATTAACATTTAAAAAC
>VZUA01042045.1:0-10077 GCA_013401035.1 Horornis vulcanius
GGCAAAAACAAAACCAACAAAAAAGGGATCTGGGCTTGTGAAGTTAGTGGTTTGCTAAGTAACCTCTTATCTGTTCATTTTAAAACATATTAAAGCACCTAGGAAGGGTTGCTTTTCAGAATACAGCTTATTCTCAGAGTGCATTCATAATGAATGGTTTTATTTGGGATTTTATTCCCAGAGTGGATAAAGCCGAGAAAGGTAGAGAGGCAACTCAGTGACATGCATTTATTAGGTAGCAAAAATTGCAGTAAAGGGAAATGTCTTTATACAGATTATAAGAAAATCTATTGCTCAGGAAAGAAACAAATTTCTGAAGATTTCTGATGACTATTATGATGCCAAGGGAGAAGAGCTTGACAATAAATCTAATGGGCAACCGGGACAAACACACTGGTCATCTCACACAAATTCAGAAGAAAAGATGCTTTTTATGCTTTATAATCACAATGAAGCAGACCAGGACTGGGATAATATTTTATAAAAGGACTGCCCACTGTTTCTGTAGCAAAGCACATGCATTAACCCATGAATCCACAGAGAGCAACAAAAGTGTGTTTTTGATGGTTCTGTGTCTACAAAAACACTTTTATCTATGAAGCACTTACACTTGAAAACTCTGAGCACCATAAATTTAAGAACCTGGCCGACTTGCAGGTCTGGTTTAATCCATGAGCGAAAAAAATGGCAAACGTTGCAACTCCTTCCTTAGCAGGACCAAAAGCAAGACAAAATGAAAGAAGTCAGGTGGCTGACTGAGAGGAAGGAAAGGAAATAATCTACTTTTTGTATTAGAGGCACACATCCCTATCCTAAAAATGAAAATCTGATACACATTTGAACATCAGACTGAGCTCTCCTGAGTCACTTCTGTCCCAGTTTCTTGCAGATATTACATCACACAAGGCATTTGAGAAGCGTCTGTAAACTTTTGCTAAAACTACATGCTCTGCAACATTTGTTTAGATAGTTAAATTGTAACTTCTAAATTACATAACTCCTGCCTTGTGCAATCTTGGGAATGAGAGATGTTAATTGCAGGGAAAGAAATGAGTAATGTAGCTATTTTTAAAATTACTGTCCAGGGGCTTGGCTGTGGCACTAAAAATTGCTTGTTGATAAAAGAGCTGGATAAATATATTTACAAACACATCATCATGATTCCTGCATGTATTGAAAACCTGCCTTCTGAAGTTAAAAAACCCTCTTAAATATTGAGACCAGACAACAAACAAACCAGACCCCTCCTCAAAGACTTTCAAAGTAAGAATGTCAAAAGCTAAGAGAAACAAATTGGATTATCTATATGATTAGCTACATATAAGAATGTGCAACCCTTAGCCTATTCAAGCAACACCATCTTGTAGTACAGAAATATTAGGCAAGAATATCTCTTTTGCAAACATAAGCTGAGTCTTTCTAAAATGAACTTGCTACAAACAACATACACCACAGTAGAGTTAGAACATACATAAACACACAGTTTCTAAATTCCATGCAGCTCTCAAAAGGAGAAAATAACCTGTAAGGTGAACAACCATATTCCATCTATCCATACAGATTCTGCTTTTCTCTTATGAAAGCTCCACTGCACTTTATAAAGAGTCATAATACCCCTGGAGCTGTTTAGTTAACAGGAGGCAGGACAGAAAAGTGGAAAGCAGGGACAGGGACCAAACTTGTTTCTCCACAAGGACAGATCCTCTTCCCTCTTCACCCTGTCTTTTGGTCAGTACAGAAATGTTCAGCTGCTGCCATTCCCCTGCACATATTGCAAAGATCTCTTTCTAGACTTGGTGCAGCACAGTTCTGCCAACATGAAGCATGCATAAAAACAAAAAAATAAAAAAAAATGGCTCCCTGAAACTCTAAGAATAATATAAACCAATGACTTATCACAAACACCACCATCTAGGCTTCTTTTTGAGTCTCATCATGAAGAGAAACTTCTGATTTCTGAGTATATTGAGAATTCTTGGTCTTTCCTAGACAATGTTTTTATGTATAAATGTATTCACATGGCACCAGAAACCTGATAGATTTTTACAATTGTGTCCTGTCATTCAAAACCACCTAAATTCACCAATAGTGAGAACTGGGAATTTTGAAACACTTCCAAGTTTGAAAGTTTTGACTGAAAACACTGTCCCTCCTGAAGGTAAAGAAGGTTCAGTTGATTCAATTACTACTTAGCTTATAGAAGGGCGGGGAGTGGGAGCAATGAAGAAAAAACAACTTTATTTTCTCTTTTCTAATGATACAGTTTTAAAAGAGATGTTCAGGGGGTGAGATCTACCAGTTCTATAGCTCTGATCTGAGTATCTTGGCATTTAAGCTCTGCTATAAAACTCCTTCAAAACAAATCAGTTTTGGCATAAATTTGTTAAATTTTATTAAACTTAACTCTATATACACATGTAGACTTGTTTAACTAATAAAACAAAGCACAAAATAATTCTATAACTCCATCCTAATTTCCCCTCTAATACCAATAAAAGGGTAATTAAAGAAGACTTCCATGAACAGCAAACAGCAGGGAATTAAAACATATATAAAGGCAAAATTGCTTTAAAAATTGAAAACCAAAGTATTGCAGCCTCCTGAGTAGGAAAAAAAATTCTATTTTCTGCAAATATCTACTGAAAAATTATGTTTTGGGAAGTTCTAAGCAATGAGAGACTAAAATTACTTCAGAGAAGGGAAAAATAAAGCAAGCTACCATCAAAGAAAAAGGTCAAGTGAATTATTAAAAATCAAATTCCACATCACTGCTGTAAAACATGAATAGATCTGATGATTTAAAATAATCCACAGTATACCACATAAAACTGCTTTTAAGGGACAATTAGTAGACAACTGAATATTCAAAGGTTGCTAAATACTTCTGTATATGAGGAGAAACAGATATGAAAATGTCATGACATAATATTTAAACTTTCAGTACCAAAGGCAAGACAATACCAAACTGAAGATCCAATGCATATCTAGAAAGTAATTAAGAGAGTAATACAACAGAGATTCACAGTCTGTTGTACAATTGAGCAATAGTCATTCTTTTCTTGAAAATCTAAGAAGTAAAAAACACTATATTAATTGTGTTTTATTAGACCAAGAAGCCTTAGAAGATTGTGAGACTGGATGCATGGTGAATGACTGAATGCATGACTGGTGAATGTTTCCACCAGAAATCAAGAATTTTTATTACAAATCTATGAAAAAAAAATAAAATAAAACCACAAACCAAACCAAAACCAAGCCAAAACACCAAACAATAACAAAAGCATTCTGCAAACAAAAAATCAAAACAAACTGAACTCCAAAAACCCAATCCAACCACTATTCAAAACATTTACGCTTCCTGCATTTTCAGATTTGGTACAGCTGGGCCTTTGCATCCCATGCACAAAGGTTTCACAAAGCACAGTGTGCTCCCCCTGAGCTTGTTGGCAGCAAGGCTCTGCAGCTCCAAAGAGCTGGAGGTGGTGTAAAGCAGGGAGCCAGGCTGGAAGAGCCTCTGGTGGCCCCTGGGGCTGTGCTGCAGCAACAGCTTCAGACACGGAGCAGAGGATGCACCAGCAGGCAAAAGAGAGCAAACTGCACTTGCAGGCTCTGCAGAAGGATCCATGGAGCAAAGCTCCCCTTCATTCAGACACTGCCCAGCACCAGGCATAAGGCTGGGCTCTGCCCCTCTTCATTCCAGCAAGGAACGGCCCAGTAAAGGCTGCTCTTCCTCACACGACCTCAGGTCTACTTCTGCCCCAGCAAAAGCCATGGAAGAAGATCAGGCTGCCTTGTGGTCTCCATGGAAATAACTAACCTTCATAAATAGGTTGTTACACAATCAATAAAAAGATGTGCAAATCCTTGCTATACCAGGCTTGAACTTTAAAAACATCAGTTTAACCAGAAAAATGATAAAAGCTTCTTATGACCTGCTTCTTTACTGGCTTTAACTTTGAAAATAATTTATGTCTGCTCCAAACGGGTTCAGAGTACTACCATCCTCATGGGGTAATGATTTATGAAGTGTTAGCACACAGGTGAATGTGTGTAGTGCAAGAACTTGCAGATTCAAACCCTTTGTTTCCCTTTGTTGCTATTTAATTATGAGTGAAGGGGAAGCAAAGAGTTTAAATAAACCCAGTCAAGTGTACATTGCCAAAGAAACACTAGGGGATTCAACAACTTAGTATAACTTTCCATGTATTTAGACTTTATTGCTTTTTAAATTTGGGTACAGCCCAAATCATGCAACTTTCCCCATGCTCATTTCACTTTGTTCTTTTCTCTGTCAGATTATTCTCTCTATATTTTACAATTCTACTTCCCCTCTGACCCACAGAATGAATTTCTTACTAACACATTTCTGAAGACAGGTTCAGAATCTAACAGGTTTATTGACCCTTAGCAAAAATGCTGCCCTTCTTTGGTCTTCAACCTTCAATAGAAGCTTCATCTTAGAAGAGCATTCAGTAAGGAATCAAGAAGCCAAACAGCCTGAAGACACCTTTTGTCTTGTCTAGCTCCTGTTGGTCTCTAAATTAATAAAATGCTGCCTCATCCTGTTGAAATAATGGGACATGAACCAATGTTCTGCTAAGCTAATAGTCAAATTTTACAGTCATTTGTCTTGCAACTAACCAATAAAAGATATCTCAAATATTTATTAAGATTTTCATATATCAAAATAATCCATTGTGAAAGCCATAGAGAGAGAAGAGATTTTTAATTAAAAAAAAAATAAAATTGAACATGCAAAACAACACGGGTGGTGTCATTCCATGCTTTATTCCTGCAAACTAAAGGGTTTGCATTTTAGATGATCTGTCTTTAAAATGTTAGGGTAAAAAAATAAACCTAAATCACATTTTCTTTAAAAAGAATAAATTAATTGTTACCATCAGTATAGAAAATCATATCAATGAATCAATCCAAATTCTCTATTCCATTGCATTATCTAGGATATAAAACTGTTTTCATGTCAGCCTATAATTTTATATTCCAACAAATGTTATTTGGGAACTAAGATTGAAAGATGAAGCATGGAAGAAAATGACATTTTGTGTACCATCTAATTACCAATTATCTGCCAGTGGAACTAATCAAATTGTATAAATTTAGACTGCAGATTCATCAACCAATTACCTTAGAGAACATGTTATACCTCTCATCAGTGATTCAACCAACAGTCCAAGTATCAAACAACTTACTATGGATATTATAGGAATCTATTTTATTCAGAGAAACACATCCCCAAGCACAGTAATTAAAAGCTGCTGCAAGTTATAATATTGCTAAAATACTACCACTGATGTAAATGTATTTTAAAAGTGTCTAATAATAATTTAAGCTTGTCATTTAACTTACAAAGAAAAGGTGTGATTTACTATACTGGATTAAAGCAGACTGAATTTGATGTATTGTATTCTACAAAATCACACCTTCCATAACCTCTGCTTTTTACATAGTCAATAAAATGATGAAATACAGGTCTGGCTTCTAAATAACCATTCATGCATTAATTGAGGTGCTTCATGCAGATTTAGAAGGAATTGTTTGGAAATACAGCATGCCATTTCTTACCTGTGAATTACTTGTCTTTACATATGAAAAATATCTATCTATCTATTTTCATACCCCCCAAATTTTCACTTGAATTATCTGCAGACATTAATTTGAAAACACACCACCTGCTGGTGAATGTTTTTTAGGATATATTTCAAAAGAAGAGAGAGAGTAGTATGTTTTCTTTCTTTTCATCAAAACACACAAGTACATAAATATACTCTGGTTAAAAGCACTAGGACACTTCCTTATGCTAACACAATCTGGGCTTTCTATTATTTTGCCCGAGCATTCTTCTGGGATTAATTTCTAATTATGTTTACAGCACTATCCCCAACTTTGCTAGGAATTACTATTTCAACATTAATGAAAATATTAATATCCTCTTGAGACTCAAACAAACAACTGGAAATTTGGCTCAAAAATAAGCCTTTAACTCACACTTCTTTCTCTGCACAAACAACGTGTGTAATTCAAAAATTTCTTATTTGATAATTTAATATGACACAAAGTATATTAAAAAATATATTGGCTCACTTTCAATCTTTATTTGATTTATGTTTTAAAAACTCTAGGTGTTTTCCAGTTGCTGCCATGCAGCTCTGCAGACTGCTGTGTGCAGTGTGGTAGGAAAGAGAATCCCACAGTTTCAGGGTGGAGATGACAGCTTTCCCCAGGCAGGACCATTCCCTTGAATCTCATCTACAGGTCCAGAACTATCAAACAGATTATATATATACACACACACATATATATATATCATATCAGCATAGTGATAGATGAAAACTACTCAGTAGTTGTAGGAGCAAGGGAAAGGACATGGAACAATTACTAAGCACACACAAAATGTATCAAAAAGCAGCTCACAGGTGAAGCTGCAGCCCCGTGAAGAGCAAGGTATGGAAAACTTCATAAAACACAGAAATTATCAAACCTTTGGAGAGGAGCATAAACACCAGCATGATTGTTCCAGCAAAGCAACATGTAATTCCTTGCAGGATCCCTGCAAGCTGCTGACAATGAACTGCAATCCCAAGATGGCCTCTGCACCTGGAAGGGTAGCAGCAGGTTGAGCATAACACCAAAAAGCAGAAAGGTTCAACATTCAAGAATCCTTTTAAATTTTAAATGTAGAAAAACAGTCTGAATAACACAATGTTGTGAATATGAATGCCATTGTAACTTAACCAGTAATCACATTTGTATTTTGATCCTGTTCCTAATTAAACTAACAATAAATTCTGGGCTTCAAGTACCCAATGCACAAAACAAGACTTTGAGCATAGGAATATATAGATGTAGAAAGGATATTTGTCCTGTCCCATTTTCATGTACTAAATTTCAATATGCTGCATATAAATAAGTCCATATGTTCCCAGAATCCATTTGGAAATCACTGCTTCCTCAGAGTGCTCATTATACCCAGACAGACTGCTTCATACAAGCATCCTAATCAGGCAGTGGTTATTCAGCTCCCCGATGCCTCCCAAAATACCACTCCTATTTCCAGTAGACAAGCTAAACTATGGCAAAGTCAGGTCTAATTTTCCTAAATCTAGGGATACAATCAAGGAATTAGGTTTCTAAATATTTGTTTTGCTTTCAGTGGAAAAGCTCACTTCTTTAAATATAATTTTTCTCTCTTCCCTTTAGAAATATGTGCTCTGTTTCTGGTAGCAAGCAGCGGTAGGTGTACCTACTCAGCATATCATATTGGCCCCCATGGCCTCAGACTGAAGGCTGCACCTGTGTTTTCCACAGAGTTGATTTAGAGGAGGTTTGGTGCCGCTAAGAAAACAGATGAAATTAACTCCTACTGTCATTCTCTTTACCCAAAAGAAGAACTGAGCTCTGATTCCTGCTTTCTGAATGGAAATGGCATACACGTTAAAAGTCAGCTTTGGGAATTCCTTTTCTGTTATTACCATGAACATAATATCTCCACATCCCTCTTCAGACAATATTGTCAGTAATACTTTGTCTAGCTATAATTCTCCCTTTGGGAGCCAAGTACACTAAGACAACAGCTTTACAATTTAATTAAAGGCAACAATGGAAAAAATATAATAATAAAGTGAGCATAACATTTCATGAGAGTCATACAAAGGAAGTGATTGTTGAGAATCTCATTGATAAAGCACTGAAACGGTTTTACATTTTACAAATGAGAGTAGCAGTCCCAGGAGCTCATGCTGAAATGTTGAACCTTGTAGGGTGCCTTTACAGTCTCAAACTGCATTTAGAGAGAGAGGAAAAGGGTGCAAACTCAATGTTTTTACAGCTAAAAAGAGCATGAGATGCATCCTATTTGTAGATAAGTATTAGAGATAAGACAGAGTCTATCTACACAAGAAATTTCTCAATAACACCTGTTTACTGAGAGTTTCTGAATTTGACTGCAATGCCAGCTAGAAAACAAGATTTTAAGGAAAGATTTTTAATGTATTACTCTATCTTTATGGCTTTGTTGTAGCTAAAGAAAGCATATTACATATAATAATATGTACATTCTTTATTTAACTACTGCTGAGAGACATTGGGTTGTGCACACTGTTCCTTTAAAGAGTACTCAAGAAGCCATTGCTCTGAGATAGGTCTAGTTTTTGAGTTGGAGGCTTGGCATAGCAGAAATCTTGGAAAAGTGAAATGCACAAAAAAGAGTAACAAGGCAGTTTCAAAGGACAATAGACAACTTAGGCTAGGGCATTCTGCAGGGAAAGGCAGCCTAGTTCTGAGATGAAACCACCAACAGCACAGTGATTTTAAATAAAACAAGCAAGGACAGCTTAGAGAAGGTGATTGTACCCTGGGCTTTCTCAGAAGTAAGCAGGCAGTGCGTTTACCTGCCATGCAGTTACCTTTCCTACACCCCTCTCCACGTGGGCACTCCACGCAGAGCCTTCAGAGAGTTTGTTGCAATGTCTTGGGAATTCTATCACAACAGACTGATTTAGCTTTACTGGATTCTCTATTATTCCTCTTCTGATCACTTCTTTGCACAAATCTTCCCCTCTGTCTATTGGTCTTGGGGGCAGAAAGAGAACTCCCTAGTTTTTCCTTTCATAGGGAAGAGGTAATTTAGAGTCTTCTTCCAGGACAGGTTATCTCACTAAACAGAGTATTTTTAGCTCTTCCATGTCAGGTGAGCAAGACTCAGAGTGGGTGTCCAGCATCCTCTGTGACCTTGTGTCAGCAGGACACAGGATTTCACAATGCACTTTGGGTGGGGAACATAAAGACTGGCACATGCAGGAGCAGCACAAACCCACACAGCCTGACTGGGCTTGGGAGACTCAGAGTGGCAGAGCCAAGATTAGAGAGAGGAGATCTCTTTCAAGAATTTCTACAAGAGTGAAGTTTTCCACTGTAAATAGTAAGGTAAACAGTGTGTCCATAATTCCTTTTATAATGCCTTATGATGCCTTTTTTCTCTCACTACAGGCAGTTATACTTTCTGAGCATGAGACACACAACAACATCAAAAAGGTCATCTGCCATTACCTCCATCACTGCCACTATGACACTGATCGTGGCAATAACAGCATCTGAGGAAAGCATCTCTGGAATATAAAGAGTGTCTTAATTTCCGTTTGTTTAGGTTATTTTTTTTTTTTAATCTGTGGATNTATGGTAATTAATTAAAAATTATACAAATACGTGTGATTGAAATGAATATTTGCCAAATCCAGTATTTTCACACACCTGTTCTTTCCCAGATACGAAATGCAGCAGTTGGCAGCAAAAGCAAGTAGAGAGAGGAAAAATTCCTCCTGTGTAATGGAAAGAATGTCCATTAGCTAAATAGAAAAAACCCAAGATGACAAAGGGGAAATAACAGACTAGAAAGTTCAAGAATCCAAATTAGTGTTAACAGTTCAATTTATCTTGCATAATATTACAGTAATTGGATTGTGTCTATCATACTGCTGTTGTGACACACTTGGTTTGCTCTCTTTGTTCTGCCAGTTTCCCACAGAGACCTCTGTTAGATGGAAATCACTTTTGCAAACTCCAGCATCTCTGTTCTCCCTGCTACCAGGGCTGAAATGCATGTGGCAGGCTGGGCTTCCAACACCCCAAAGTCCTGCAGACCTGGGTGACCTGGACAGCTCCTCTTCACTACAGCAACAAGACAGAAACAAGGTGAAAAAGTTCTCATATATTAATACTTTAAGACTATCTTAATATGGCTATTAAGAATGTCAAAGCATATTTCTTGTCTTGGTGGTTTAGTCATCAGCAGTGAAAGGTAAAGGAGTAATTTTCATCAGCCACAGAAGACTGAATATAGGTCATGGTGAGTTCAAAGACAAATAATTTAGGAATCAAAGTCTCAGTGGAATGCATCAGAGGTAAGGCCAAGTAAATCACTGTGTCAGTATGACTGATTAAATATTACCAAAGAATGTGAATTGATCTTTAAAAAGAAGAAAAAAAAGCTTTGTATCTACTACGCTGTAAATATTTTTTCCATGTTACCATTACATTCTCCATTTTATTGTATTGACCTAT
>VZUA01042046.1:0-16855 GCA_013401035.1 Horornis vulcanius
CCCAGTGGCAGGTGGCTGGGGGCATCAGCTGCTGCCTCAGCTCATCACAGGTGTCAAAACCTTTGGGTGACATCCTGTCCCTCCTCCTTCACTGCGGCAGTGCTGCTAAGCATGAGCAATTCTTCTGTTTGCACCACTGTTCCCAGAGAGCCCCAATGCCCAAAGAATCCCCAACAAGAGCCAATCCTGGACAACACCAGCAGAGAGGAGCCATACAGAGCTCCAGCCTCTGGAGCCAAGCATTCTTGTGGAGGATCCCAAGCCTGCCCACCAGGCTCAGGAGTTGCTGCAGGCACAGAATTGAGCCCACATGAACAGAGGGTCAGTGCACAGCCTCTGCTCCCATCAATAGTTATGCTGAAGACATGGAGTAGAAGAAACACATAAGAATTTTTGATACCTAATATTAATAATATTTCCATAAGAACATTTTTTATTTTGGTTACAAGGAGAACAAATGCAAAAATACAAGCAGCGGTTCCATTCCTAAAAGGAGTCAAATTTCCAAGATCAAAATTTAAACTTTCCATAGAGATACACTATTTGATACAGAAAGAATGTAATTTATCTCTCTCCCTTTTTATGATTTACAGCAGTGGCCTGCATGGAGTTCTTCTCACAAATCTCAAGTACCATTTCCAAGTTTCCTACACAATAATTTCAGTGAGGAGTACACAGGACTGCACAACTTTTACATCACAGAGAAGCAGCCTGAGATCAGAGCATTTGTCTGGTGTTAAATAAGGACAGAGCAATGTATTATTGGTGGGCTTGTCACAGCAGCAGCTCTACTACAAGGACTCCAAATAAATCATAAAAGAACTTGCATTTCCATTCCTTTTTTCTGGAGAAATACATCATCTCTAGATTTCTACTTCACCAGTAGTGCTCTCTGAGGTTAGTTCAGTAAAACAGGCCTGTCAGTGTCTTACTGAGAGTAAAATTAAAATGTAGGAACACATAATTTCTGTGCCTAAGCACAGGTGGGCAGTAAGTTACAGGAAAGAAAAGGCCCCAACCTGAGACTCTTCTGTCTGTATAGAGATAATTTGGCTCACTCCAGTGTAAGGCCTCCCTCCTCTTTAGACCAGCTCCAAAAAACCCTGTGACCACAAAAATACTGCAAATAAGGCGGGTCATAGGTACATGTTGTCAGCTCAGCCCTTCTTTATCAAATTTCTCACATCTTTATTTTAAACAGCGAGAAAAAAGACATAAGAAGGAAATGTCAGCTGGGAACTGACTTTTCTCTAAAGTATCAATGGCCACGAAACACTCTGGCACAGGTAAGCAACACAAAACCCCACATGGAGGAGTCTGGGCTGTGAAAAGCTGACACCACCCAAAACCTTCTAAAAGGAAATGTTCCACCACAGTACCAAAAGTTGCAGACTCCCACTGCTGTGAAGTTTTACTGGTTCACAAACACAGACAAGATCCAAAATATGTTCCCATTCATAGCATAACAATATTTATAGATCTACGAACTTTTCCCTTTTTATGTAACTTCTAAAGCCAATTCCCCTCTGTTTTCATACCTGTTGAAAACTTAATGGCCAGACAAAACCAAAATTTCAGCCAGACTTGAGTCTCCCATGAATTACCTTTCAGTTAATTTTGACAGATAATTAGTATCAAATCAGACTTCAGTTTTCCTTTTCCTCTCTGATTCTCCCCTCCAAATCTCAATATTTTAACTTTACATTTAGCCAAGTATTAAAGCAAACAGTTTCTGTCTCCTGCCCTCTCCCTTGTCCCCAAGTGAAACATAATTACTTGTATGCAATGCAAGTACAGTACATGTGAATATATGCCAAAGTATCTTGTGCATACATTTACTTCAGTGCTAATAAAATATTTTATTCATGCATATAAAAGAATGTTCTTTCGAGCTCAGTGAGCTTTGTAGGAGTTATTAGCAGGAATGTGTCATATACCTAATGAAATTTATTTCAAGGTAGAAGAGATTTAAAAAAAAAAGTAAAACAAATTCAGAAAACTAATTCTGTGGACAATCACAGAATTATAATTTCAAGATTTATCAAAATATCCTCAAAGTGAAGATTTGAAAATAAAAAAATCTCCCAATAAAAATATAATTTATTTGCAGCAGCAATCATGTTTTACATATTAATAGAGGGGTAGGAGATGTGATGGTTCAAGGTGGAAAGCACTGGCAGAAAGACACACTGTAGTAGTAAAAGGGTTTTTTTAGCACTCAGCCTTAGCAGGTATTGCAGCACAGAAAATGCACTATCCATGTCCCTCTTGTGTATTCAGCATATGTAAAAGTCATGCAGCAGAACACGTTGACACTTCAGTGGGAGGTCAAATTATTGTTTTGGCACTTCTGTCACGCCTGTCACTTCAATTCCACTTTATCAAATTACAGATTGCTAGATAGAGTTGGATTAGGGGGGAAGACAGACACACACACACAGAGGAGCAACTGTCACCACTTCAGTTGTGAAATCCCATAATTGCATGTCAGTGACAGCGAGAACAAGAGAGCAGTAATAGGGCTGACATTATGAGCATTCAAATACCAGGAAACTCTGCAGCCAGACTTTGCACTCTGTCAAGCCACATGCCAGGAAATGGACTGGATTTCTGAGCAATTCCTCACATTAGAATTGCCAATATTTATTAGGCTGACTAATGCAGTGTCTTAAGTTCCAGGGCAACTTTCAGCTCCCTGTTTTTCCAGAGGTATTGCTTTTATTTGAAAAGAACATAAAACTAAGACAAATGAGAAAAGAATCCTTTGATTTAAAAATATCGCTGAAAGTAGTATGAATAACAATAAATACTGCCTAAACGATGTAGATTATGGGCCTCTTTCAATTTTTTCAGTTTTAGGATCCCTGGAGTGCAACAGATCATGATTTCAAACAATGGTGAAGGAATCAGCCACGAATTTAAAGTAACTCTTCAGATAATAAACAAACAAACACACACACCCCCTTAGATAACTTCATCCTTTTGTGCAATCTGTGGAAACTTCCAGCTCTGCACTGAGGAGGGCTCAGGAAGCGTCACCTAAATCTGACTTACATGAGCTGAGCTGTCAGGGGAAACATCTGCTGTGCTTGACAGGAGGATGCTATTCCTGGCACAGCTCATTATTCCCCCTCTGGGTTACTCCCCCTGCTTCCTGAATCCGGTGGTCAGCCCTCTCCACTTTGTGTGGTCCTGTCCTGCAAAGGCTCAGCAACACCTGGCACTGCTTGTACCACAGGGAAAGAGGCAGGAGGAACAGGAATCATTTGTTCGCTCTGCTAGACACCAGAAGGGCCATTAACATTCAAAATTTCCTTAGATTCCTCTAAATCTACACACAAATGCATTTTAGATGCTTCCCTACCAATCCATTGGAATCTGTGATCTTCCCTCACAACAAAAAAAATAATTTCTTTTAATGAGAGTAAAAATGCAGCTCAATAAACTGCACAATTATGCAGATTACATGATGCCTCCACAAGGGAATAAAAGTGACACTTATTCCTGTTCACCTCTAAAGAGCCCCTGAACAGCAGAAAAAGGGACTACCATGAAAGAAAACAGTATAATAACAAATCCCCATCCATGATGGCAGGAGTTGACTTAGTCCCTCCATGGTCCTCCTCACTATTTGATACCCTTACTGATTCCCTTCTACAGTAATCTGAAGATCAGATAAATTGGATAAATACTTTCACCTAAAAAAAAGAAAAATCCCTTAAACTTCCTGGAAAAACTTCTTTATATGACCGCTATGAATAAATTTAAAAGGAAAAAAACCCAACATGTAAGAAGCCATTGACTAGACAAAGCAAAATATATTTGTAATGCTGTTTCTTTTTCTCCTGATTTTGCCTCAGACACACTTTATAACCTTGCCTACATCTGCCCTTCACACTTCTATATATCTCCCCATATGTAACTCAACCCATATAATTGTAAGTACTTTCCTCATAGGTGTTTTTAATTTGTTTGTAAAGTAATTTGAGATCCACTGACAGAAGGTACTAAAGAAAAAAATAAAAAAAAAAATTATAAAATATTCTCCACAGCAGGCAGAGAAAAGGAAAGGCATTCCTGCCTACCCCATATCCCACAGCAGGTAATAGGGATTAGCAAACATCATGGCCCTCCAGGGAACTTTGCTGCCTTCCTGACCTACCCTCTTATTGCTCTGATGCACTGCCATAAACTCTGCAGCTCTCTCATAAACTCCACGCTCCCAGCCCCAAAGTGGGACATTTTCAAGTCAAGATGCATCTCAAAAATATTCTCTCCACGAGGCAGTTCCCTCTCCAGAAGGGAAAACGCAGCAGGACACCCCAGTGACCTTGAGCCCCCTGCTAGAGGTGCTGAGCTGCTGCTGAGGGGGACACTTGCTGCAGGAGCAGGCAGGAGAGGGACACTGCACATTACAGCCAGCACAGCCCCATCAGGGCAGAATAAACCAAAGTAAAACAGAAATCAAACAGCCAGAGATGAAGAGTAAAACATTCCCAGCATGGTAAAAACGAGCTGAGACAAAGTTATCCAGCACGGAAAGGTCGCTGTAAGTTAACTTCCAGTTTGCAGTGTCACTTTTCCATTTCAGGTGGAAATGTCACACAAAGGATGTCAGGGGATTTAACTTTATATCAGAGTTTTGATTTCACAGCATTGCCATGAATTAATTTGATGATATGACAATTGCAGAGTAAAACAAAATATGTCCTTTGCACTCTATTTGGGTCTCAAAGACAGAAGGACCGGGAGAAATCTTATTTACAATTTCTTTTTCTTTTTATATTTTTGAAGATTGCTGTTTGAAGCAAGTCACATTTAAACATATAAGAAAAAAAGGATAACTGCTCAGACCAAATAAAGATATGAACTGAGATTAAATAAAAAACAAGGAAGACTTATAAAATATAATTTTCTAAAATCAAGGCAGGTTTTTCAGGAAATGGGAGATGATGCAGCTGTGTAAGGGCAATAACAACAAAAAGGTTGTACACATTGGAAGCTTTCTTAGAGGCAAACTGTGGTTTGGTTATTTCAAATGGAAGGATTTCAAAGGAATCCACATGTTCTCCCTCTTGGCAACCAAAATCCTGATTAATTGCCTTCCACCAGAACCATTTTGTTTGTGCCCAACACAGGGAATTATATCAGAAAACACAGGGAAAAGGAAAAACAACCTGACCATCTGTCATCAGCCTTGCAACAGCAAAACATCACACAGGCTTTGGAATCACTGCTCAAATTCCCAAACATCACCTGGCTAGCAGATATCCATGTATTTTTTTTTTTTTACAAAAATCACATGTGGTATGTTTTAAACAGGTTTCTTCCTGTGGCAATTTAAGGGTCACTTTTCTACATATGTTCCTTTGAGAGGCAAAGCTGAGCCATTTCTGTGATCTGAGTCATTAAACATCCAACATTGTGATGTTCAGAATGGTGGTGGGAGAGCAAAACAAGAAAGTTCTGGATGTGTCAAATGTAGAAAAAAGAATTCATTATGTAGGAAATGAGTTGTACATGCACTTAAGGGTCTTCTGCTGGGAATGGTAAAGAAAATTTAGTAATTCATAATTATCCATGTCAGAGAGAGCAGACTGTGCTGGTATTCTCAAACCTGGGAGCTTTTAGCCTTGCAGAAAATAAATAAAACCCTTACATGGAAAGGTCAGTTGAAGACAATGGAAGGAGAGACAGATCATAGTGATGAAGTGCTTACAATAATTAACTGCTGGTTTGGAATTTACAAAATAACAGATTTCAAAATAATAAGTACAGTTATTAAATTTGAGTTTGCCTCCAGGCAATGCTTTAGTCATGGTTACATAAATTTCTGCTTCAGAAGTTATGGATTAGGAAACTTCAGGAAAAAAGGAACACAAGAAAAGGCACCTTGCAGGTTTGTATTTTGTGGTTAACTGGGAAAACGTCCCATTAATTACTAATGATATAGTTCATTAGTAGTATATTTCATTATGGAAGTGCAAATTATTAGATACTAATGATGCATGCCCTAATTGCAGTAGTTTGTCTTGATTTCAAGTTCAATGAAATAAAAATATTTATTTACAACGTTTCAGGTTTATGAATTACATTACATTCTTAATTGATGCTTTCAACAAACAAGAAACAATGCATTAGTATTAACCAAGATTGATGGATCTGTATTTGATGATGGTAACTCTCCCCCTAGACTGAGAAGAACAACTGCCACTTAAAATTGGTGAAAGCTTCAGCTTTGGGACCAAACACAGACAAAAGATGAAACAGATCATGTAATAACAGGTGTTTATCACATTCCTGCTCTTTCAAAGTTCTTCCACAAAGTAACAAAAGGAAGAAGAAAAAACCAGGTGTTTTCCAGACAATCCTTTCTGCAGTCTCTGCATGTGAGAGCTGGACATCCTGAGTCACTGCAGGGGGAATAAAACCCTTTAGGAAACCACCCCAGCTCAGAGCAGCCACAAGGGAAGGTACCAGACACATCTCCTGTAATTCCTCCTGAGGCACAAACCATGACAAAACCCAGTGTGCACTGGCAGCAGGCTGGGGCTCTGCTGGATAAAAGCTGCAATTCGAGGGAGAAGAACTACAGCACTTTAATAAGTTGCTGTCCAAAGCCTGTCAGGCTCCTGACACCTTTCAGATAATTCACATCACAGAAAGAACCTCTGGCTTGGGCAGTTTCAGTAGCTGCTACCAACACTAAAATAAGACAGAATTTGGGGTTTGGAAGTAAGGTCCCAGCCTGGATTTTAGCACACTTCAAAGCAACATGAACCTAAATGGAAGAACCTGGAGAGTTTGATGAAAGCTGATGCCCAGAACCTGCAGCCTCAGTGGGACAGTGAGTACCAGCTGAAGTTAGAGACTTTAAATCACATGTCATGTGCTCAACACTGCCACAAACTCAGCTGCTATTCCACACAGAAGTACCCTGCACAGATCTAATAGTCCAGATTTTCAAATGTCAGTAGCAACAGATTTTCAAGCAAAACACATTACTCTCTTTAAAACTGGATTGATATTTATTTCTGACAATTTAATTGGTTTTTAAGCTGAAGGCTTCTTTGTGAAGCCTTTGTTTTTTGGTTAGTTTTTACCATGAAGGTGAAGAATACAACTCAAAACTTATTTTGTATTTGGTTTATATTCATCCACAGAAAACAAAACTGGAAACATTTGTTTTAATCAACCCTTTGAAAGAAAAAAAAAAAGGTTTCAAAGGTACTACTTATAAAGCAAGAAAAAGCAGTCATCTTACTATCTTACAAGCATTTAACATGGTATGCCAACTTTATCATGAAAGACACACAATAACTTTGTTAATAATGTAAATTAAGAATAGGAAGTGCAACTGCCTTGTAGACTTCTGTAGTATAAAGAGATTAAGACTATAATTCCCTTCTGAATAAGCAGCTATTCAAATTTCTAGCAAGTATATTCAATACAGTAAGACTGATTTGTCCCCATTGAAGTTAAAATACAACATGAACACATACACATGTAAAGAATCATATAATAATTTCACATGGTTTAATTAAAAAAAACCAAAAACACCCAAACAACAACCAGAGAAAATCCCAGCTATCAGAGTTGCCTGAAAAATCACATTAAAACAAGCCACTTACTTTTCTGTCCTCAGTTTCTACACCAGAACTGCACTCTGCTTTAGTGTCCTGAAAGCACAAAGAGAGAAGCCCATGTCACAAAGCACATTGACCAGCACTGGGGGAGTAACTCAGGCTGAAGAACTGTTATTGTTGTACACAGAGTTATTTAATATATAATGTCTAGTACTAGGCCTTTAAGTGAAGCTTATTAAACTTTACTACAGGCATAAATTTAAAGACAGGACTGAAAGAACACAAAAAAAAAACCACAAACCCCAACCTATTTCAAGATGGTGTAGTCAGCTCTCAGGAAAAAATATGATTTTTTAGTATACATTTTCTTTTTTACTTCCATCTTGAGGAAAATCTATTTTTTTTTTTTTTAATAAATAAGTGATGGAAGCTGAAAGAAATATAAAGGTAAGCTAAAGAGGAAAAACTGCTGAACTTTCTGTCTGTTCTCAAGTGCTAACTAGGACTCAATAGATATTTGTGTCTGAATCTCTGAACTGCAACGTGCAACAGCAGCAAAGCCTCTATTTATGATACATAAAGTGTGTGTGTGCACAGGCCTGTACATGTGTGGATATCTTGGACACTTCTTCTTCAGGAGTGAAACAAATGATCTCAAACCTAATGACCCCCAACACATGGTCCTTTTATTCCTGAGGTATTTTGACTCCTTGAAGCCGTGGATTTTTGTGCTGAAGACACGCAGGGATAATGGTTATCACCAAAATCATACTCTGAAAGGCAATTATTGACTCACTTTCACCCCTTCTACAGCAGGAAACCGAGGAAGCCAAATACAATTCAAGTCACTGAACTGTGGAAGGGTGACCTACTAATTTTCCTTTCAGCTTTACTTTTCTAGTCAGGATATTCTTGGAAGAAAAATTTGCTTAACTATTGCAGCTTTAGAGATTTCTATTGGGAAAAGAATAACATCTGGCTAAGGGACATTTTTTTTCTGAAAAGTATTTCCCCAACCTCTCACCAAAGCTGGAACTACTCTAATCAGAACTCAGATTATTGGTTAGTTACTTGCACATAAATTCCAACACTGATAGCAAATAGCAGCTCCTATTAAAAATGAAAACAAATGTAAAATGAAGAATTTATGTTTCTTCAACAGCCTGTGTATTCATCTTAAATGAAGGACTGGTTTCACTTCAAAGCCAAAGACTTCCTACCCACAACTACAAAAAATTTTCAAAAATTAAATCATGCAACCAAGTAAGATGAAGCAAGATTTCCTGGAAAAAAAATACTTTTATTCACAGCAAATTATATTAAAGACTATTTCATGAGGGATATCAAGTTGTGTCACTTCTTAAGCAGCAAAAAACCATTTGTTATTCCAGCTAATCTAATATATGAATCAGCACCTCTAATGCTCTTTCATGGGGAGCCAGATTGTACTTTGTGGAATATAACACCCAGAAATTTCTTTCACGTGTGCCTTCCTGGCAGCCAGCCAGCCTCTCCCCACGTCTCCCATGTGGAGGAGAAGGGAATACTCCCCCTGCACACAGGCTCACTTCCTGAGCATATCTGCATATTTGCATTTGCTGCTTTTTGGGGAGGGAGAGAAAGAAGCTCAGCTTTTCAAAAGCCTTCTCCCTCAGGGGAATGAATTCAAACTTCATTAGCACCAGTGATCTTAATGTCCTAGCTGTGCCCTAAGTCACCTTTTGGAAAGAATGTAATGTTCTTTAACATATTTATTGGTTAATCAAAAATGAATCATCTCTTTCCACATTACCAAGGACAAGAGTGGCTCTGTCTCACACACTGACCTAAATTAACTGAAAGCAGAATAAAGTAGCTCCTCTCAGACTGTGGCAATGGCTATTACAGCCTCTCAGCATGATGGATATGCCTGAACACCCAACAGCACTCTGGTCCCTCCTGCTGCCCACAGAACAGCTCCCTTTGCTACTTCACCACTGTCCTTCCCCATTAAGAGCAGTTTCTAAGAAGGCTGAGCTCATAAGCATTCCTTTCTCAATTAAAAATGCAGTTTTACCTGGGTGAAGCAGAGCCCATCCTCCTGCCAGGGCAGTCTGGAGCAGCAGGGGGGAGGCAGCAGGGCAGCTCAGCCCAGGGGGGGCCAGCCCAGCTGAGCCTCTCCTGCCCCATCAGGAATTAAGGAGCTAAGGAGCCTCACCTGGGGCTGGCACCTGCCTCCAGCTGACAGCAGCCCCTAAACAGCAAATTACAGCTTCTCTTTTCGCTGTTTTATCCCTGAGCATGGACAAGCATTCCATCCCTTAGTGTTTGGTTATCTGTCTAAAGATACGGAAAGTGAATCTTTACAAATTAACCAATGCAAACCACGGCTGCATGGGTTCAATCTCACTGCAAGAATGTGGTATCTTTCAAATTATGTAGAGTCAGATTCAGCTGAAGAAGTAAGTAGCTGTATGTCTCCAAGGCTATGCACCTGGATTCAGACTTCTGCACAAGGGCAAGATAAAAACCTATTAATTTTCTGAAGCAATTAGTGTTTTAATTCTTTAAACCAGTGAAGCTACTGACTTAATCAAATCTAGGTTTAAATATAAATATTTGAGTATATGTCTACATCCTAGATATACCTCTTTTGAGGAAAGAATGTACATAGACCCTAAGCTTTAAAAGTCATCAAAATGAATCATCTGTCAATCTCAGAGCAAGGGAAGAAATGAGAATGTTCTTCTCTGGGAGACATCTGTGCTACTTTCTCTAAGTGCAAAATGACAAAGTGCTGTCATTTCATATGTGTACTGCAAATTTCCCAGCTCTATGAATTACTTGAGATCCAGAAGCACATAAAGCAACTGGAAAATCCTAGAGATCTGAGCAATGTATCAGGCATTGATAATGTATTCTTTAATGTTGTTACATTGAAAGAAAAATAAAAAAAAGCCCAGAAAATGTGTTTCCTCTGAAAGATTATTTTAAGCAAACTATATAATGAGAGAGTATTTCACAGCATGTTTCATGGGAAAGACAGAATTAAATCTCATCCATTTCAGTTTAAAACCAACGCAATTCCTTTTTTCTCTAGGTGTCACTGCATAACAGCCAATTAAATAATACTATTACAAACATATGAAGAGCTCTGTGTTTTCTATAAATTGCCCTTTTGGTCTGTTTTGTTTGGTGGCAGCACCAGGGAAACAAAGCAAGGTTTTCTGCAGAACATTGGGAGCAGTGAAGGACAAGCACAAGTTTAAGGGCTGGGATTTTTCAAGTTTAACACACTGGGCCCTTGGGGAGCAAATCCACCACCTCCATCAACAGCAGCACTATAAAAATATTACTGAACAGAGTGAAGTAAAATCTCCAGAAAGCAAAAATAATTATTGGTATTAGCATGGCCCTGCACGAGATTTTGGCTTTAGGATGCAGTAGAAACCTGCATGTGCTTTATTTCCATACTTTCTGTAATTCTACATTTAACTTCATTAATTTCATTTCATTAATTTGATTGAATTGCAAGCAGGAGCAGTGAATTCCCTCTCCTGAGGTAGGAATTAGTGGCCCACACCCCGAGTGTCCCTGTGCTTTATCCCACTCTGCCCTTTGCTCTCTCCCTGCCTCCCCAACACCCAAAACAACCACAAGAGATCAGAAACTGCCGAGAAGCGCTCCGAATTTCCGCGGTGTTTGCTCTCCTCGAGTGCACGAAAGGCACTGAGAGGCAACCTGAATTCCTGAGCCCAGGGGAGGACGGAGGGATGCAGGAATTCCAGCTGGGATCAGGGCTCCCCTGCTTGGGTTCCTCTGTAATATCAGGGATGAGCAGTAGGTGGAAGCAAATAACTTTGTAAAATGCTGTTCAGCCTCCCGGGAAGGAGAAACCGATTGTTGGTCAGGTGTTTTACACGTGTCCTTGGCGCCCCAACAAGTGCCAACAAATAATTGGGTTTTTTTTCTTCACAATACTGGCTTCCAGTTTCATGAAACAGCCAGCAGATTAGAGATAAAAGGTGGTTTGGGGGGGTTTTTTAGGTTTGAAATTTGTACAGATGAAATGGACTCCTTTTAATGACTAAACATTTATAAAGGTAACATGATCTTAAAAAAAATAAGAATATATATACACAAATATATATAAAATCAAAAAGTACCCAGTCAAATTCTAGCCTAATGATTTTTTCTGAATATTTTTATTGACTTCTAAATATCTCAAAGTCCTGAATTATTGAGGAAAATACTTAATGTATTTCTCTATCCGTTGGCCATTATGTTTCATTATTGCTGCTAACAAACAGGCTGCCAGCAGAAGAATTCATTTGAATTTCATATTAGTTCTATTTCATCCATCCCAGAGAACAAATTAACCACACAGTAATACTTACTGAAGAAGAAAATAAATGAAAAATGAAACCTTGGACTGTGACATTCAAGTCTTCCCTAGGTTTGTCCCCAGCAACTCAGGCAGAAGCCTCATCAAATTAACAAACCAATTCAAGGATTTGAATGGCTTCAACAGTTGCAATGTCAAAGATGTAGGAGAGGAGGTTTATTTTGAAAGAAGTATCTTTATGTCAATTTACTGACATTTGTGGACCAGGAGGTTTGTGTCTACAAGCTCAAACCAGGAGAGCTGGGCCATCTGCACCTATTTCTGATGCCTCAGGGCAGCCTCGGGGCAGTTTGAGTAGAGTCAAAAAGGAAACAACACATCTGATCACAGATAGGAAATCAAACTTCTCCAGATTTTAGGGAGCTTTCTCGTCTTGTTTCTAGATAAAAGTAGACTGTGAGAGGCAGGTTTGCAAGACTCATGGAAACTGAACTGACAAATTTCATAATAAAAAAATTACTGCTTATAAAAATACTGCTGTATTTTTAATACAGATTTGAATGCTGATGTGTGTGTGCCCTCCCACACTCCCACCCACGGCCCGGCTGTGCCAGTGAACACCCAGCTCTGCTTTCTGCTGCTCCCAGCCCTTTGCTTATGCTCATTTACACTTTTCAAGGCTTTCAAGAGTTAAAACTTGGTTTTCCCCGACCCCCCAAGGAAAGCTTTGATTTTTTCCCAAATAAAGACTCGTTTTAGGGAACAGGTACCGCTGCTGCTGGAGCTTTATGGACTGGAGTATATAAAACCTTGACACTCCTCTTTCTTTTCCTTCTCTCACCTTCAGGAGTTACTTGTCCTCCCCTTAATGCTCTCCAAACACTCAGAGATGCACAGACACGTCCCTGCACAGCCCAGAACCCTCGTGCCTCACACTCCCCTCCTCTCTCCAAACAGATGTTTCATTAGCCCAGTGAAGCACAGGGTGCAAACCCCCCCTCCACCTTTCTCCTTAGATAGCAAAACCACACGTAAAACAGGCAGCATTTTCAAAAGACACAGATGTAATTTTAAGATGTGAAATCATTACCCCGCTGTAAATATTTGATTTTGAAGCCTAGATCAGGTTAAGACTTAAATTTGGGCTAGGAAATATTTCATTTTCAAAGCTGGCAACAGAAACTGGCATTTGGTGAAGTTGTCAGTTTGGACAGTACAAAAACACTTAAGATTCCTAAATGCAACATCGTTTTGACCTACAGGTCAAATCTGAAATTGCTTTTCTATATGTCCCTCTGCTTTCAAGGCTGAAAATACACAGGAACTTCCAGAACTGCAAATTTTGAACAGATTTAAACTGTTAAAACTGGATTTTTAAACTACTTTTTTTTTGTTTTGTTTAATAAAATTGCCTTAGGTTTCAGGTAGATCAACAGCCACATAAATAGACCTATGTTTGAAGTCACAGAAATCCAGGTGGTCAATAGATATTCCTGATAAATTCATGTTGAGAAAGCTGCTGATGTGATTTCAGCACTGTGTAAGCTGGGTAAGGTGAAAAGTGGCAATATAAACCCAGAGTACAGATGCAACATTTAGAGAAAGAACCTAATTTGACATTTTATATTTTCAAATTAACAACAGCACGAGGCCACAACACAATTCCTGAAGGAATCTCTCTTTTTTCAATCAGGTTTCCTAGAGGAAACAAGCATATAAAATTGCTTCATACCTCAGACACCTAAAAAACCCCTTTAGAATATTGAATTTAATACTTAGAATTTAGAAACTAAGTTTAGCCATATTTGACAAGGAAATAAATAGAAGATCAAAGATTTTCCTGTATTTTTCATAAAGCAGTGCTTGTGGAACAGACAGAACATCTCTTGCAAAGCCCTGATGCCTCAGCTGATAAAAGACCCCAAGGAGAGGTGAGGATGCTGAGAGGAGGAGAATTCACTTTGTGAAGATACTGAAGTGGCTGCCTGTGTTTACTGAGAGGAGACTGGGTGGGCACAGGGTGTAATTCAATAATAAAACTATTTCACTTAAGTCCAATTTCCACAAAATAAGTTCCTTCAAGAGTGAAGAGGATTTTTGTTGAACTTTTAAATGGAGTTCAGTCATTTTGGGTATGTAGTGATAAAAAGCATAAATTTTAAATCAAATAGCGATTTTTCAAGCTTACAGAGTGACAGGACGGGAATTATTTAATGACAGAAGATGTGTGATGACTGCAGAAGTGCCCTGGAAAATTAGGACTCTGTAAAAATCCATTTTCTTTTGGATATTACACTACACTTTTGACTATCACAAAAAGTCGAGTTTTATGCTTTTAATATGTTTTCACCAAATATGGCTGGTTCTGTGCTGCAAAACAGTCACATTCCCAATAAGCTGGCTTTGTATTTGCTATGCTTTCTTGAGTAAAAAAGTGAAGCAGAATTCCATATTGGACTCAAGACTTCCCTTAATAAACAACCCAGAAACCTTCTCACTTCTGCCTGGCTGAGGGGGAGTGAGTGGGGTTTGCTGCCTGCTGGGGTTAACCCACAGCCATCAGAAACTTCAAATGTTTCAGTTCCTACCTATTCTCAAAAGTCACGAGGAGTCAGGTCACAGATTTTGGGTGCTTCATGCACTGAGAATGATTTCAGCTTCCTGGCCCAGGGCCCTGTCATTGTCATTGCACTAATAAGAGTGCAGAAACAAAGGCATGAGTGAGCACTGCATCCAAAGGACTCTTCTCACCACGAACAAACTCCAAAGGAGCTCTGATGATGACAGCTATTGCTTCAACATCCAGGAGAAAGAAAGGATTGGACTGGAGCCTCAGGCAGCAAGTTGGCATAATTTAGCTTTGAGGAGTTTCCTTATAGACCAACAGTCAGACTTTTCTGTTCTTGCTGGCAGGGACAGAGTGGCTGAGATGCTATTTCTCCTTCCGTGCCCAGTGTAGGGTAAACAAGCCCAGCTTGCTTTAACACCTGCCAAGCTGTGCTGTCAGGAAGGCAGCAGAGCCCTTGGCTTCCCCAAACACGTTCAGAGACCCTGCTCACATCAGAGCCCGTATCCAGCACCCCCTCCCCGGCTCAGGGGGAGCTCAGCCAGCCCAGCGGGGAGGCTGCAAGGAAAACAGCCCAGAGGCCATGCACAGAGGGTTCCTGCTCCCAAATGCTCAGCACTCAGCACCCCCAGCACGTGCCCTGCTCCCAGGGCTGCAGCTCACAGCCTGGCCTCCCCTGAAGTGTCCCAGCACCGCATCCATGTGTCGCTGTTGACACAAAATAAAGAGCTTGACTCCAAGGTAGAAGAAAATTCAGAAGGCTTCATTAACAATTCATTTAGCCTTTTTATAACATGCTGTGCTAAAAAGGCACGTTATTGGTCTGTAAAATGGACACCTTCCTCCATTGGTTAAATAACAGAAACAACACCTGGGAGAGAGGTTGTTCTGAGAAACTTTGAAATGTTATGGTTATTTACATGAACTTGTCCTGGAAGGAAAAACTCTCAAGAATTCTTCTCATGAGAAGAAAATCAGCTACTGACAGGCTGAAAACCTTGCAAACTCAGAAATATGAGGCCCACATCCGTGGAGTTCTGGAGAGTCTCAGCACCACATCCATGGGTGCTGGAGCCAGCATGCACATGGTGCATTGTTCCTCCTGCACCTTTTCCTGGCTGCATACCCCCAAACAGATGCTTTGCCCTATAGAGCAGCTCTAAAGTGATGAGCAGAGGACCACTGAACACAAACAGCCCTGGCAAAAGGACAACACTGTCTCAGTGCTGGTCAAGAGGTGTAATAAAACCCAAACCAACCCCTCCCCATCAAACAAACCATAAAAACACATGGCCCCTTCACAGCCCTAAACCCCTTGCTTCAATTGTGCCCATAGATTTTGTGGGTTTGTGTATAGATCCATGTGCACTGAGGAATTAGCCTCCTTTTAAATAAGGAATATTGATTCCTTAGTTGTAGTAAACACTTGTAAATATCTAATAAACCAAGGCAGTATATTTAATTGGAGTGCAGATAATAAATATCTCTGTGAAATACTGTACAGTATGTGAGGATATAAAGGAAATACATGTGAAATATATATGAGCATATATATATATATATATATATGTGAGCATATAACTGAAATATAACAGTTCCTGCATTTTCTTTATAACTGATTGCACTGTATATTCAGACTGGCAAATGTTTTTCCCCCATAGCTGTGTATGAAAGATGAATTCAAAAACGAGTGATGGCATTTGGGAGAGAGAGGTGCCAGGTAATCTTAAAGGAGCGTAACAAGAAGTTAATAAACAGATTTGGATCACTCAAAACATTAAAACCTGTTTCCTCCTTCTTTTCTTAAACCAGTAGAGAAATGAAAGGAAAAAACTAGCCACCAAAATGCATTTTTTAATTTTTTTTAAATCTTTATTAGCCTCATAATCTGCAATTTGTCACTCACCAGGCAGGTTAAATCATCTATTCCCAGCAGAAAATCCAGCAGGAATGAAGCATCACAGTGTTGACATTTAGGAGCTGTCCAGGACTAAAACCTCCAGAGCAGCTCCATAACTCTCACTCTGCCTCCTGTCTAAACACAAAGCGTTCCTGCTCACATGAAGCAGCCAGCAGCTGAGCCGGGGGATTGAGGCTGCTGAGCCTGGGGGTTGAGGCTGCAGCCTCTCCACCACTCCAAAGGTGAGAAGGACCCATCTCCCTGGGCAGGGTAAGGCTGATTTACCTGGGCAGGGAGTGAATTGATTTACCTGAGCAGGGGAAGGGCTGATTCACCTGAGCAGGGTAAAGGATTGATTTACCTGAGCAGGATGAGAGCTGATTTACCTGGGCAGGGAAAGGGCTGATTCACCTGGGCAGGGTAAAGGACTGATTTACCTGGGCAGGGTAAAGGATTGATTTACCTGGGGAGGGAAAGGG
>VZUA01042046.1:19292-33148 GCA_013401035.1 Horornis vulcanius
CTGAATCCAAGGAGTTTTCTTGGTTGGATTCCTACAATTTAAGCAGCTTCAGATTTCATTTATGCAAGTGCATCGAATTACAAACTCTCCAAACAGGTACACTCATAAACTTTGCATTTCCTTTTGCTTTAAGGCAAATTTCAGGGGTGTAACCTTCAGTAAAACTGAAATAATAATGAGATTTCCATCTCAAATGGTGCCATCACTGCATTCCAACAGGGAATGAGAGATCCCTGGCAGTGCTGGGTTATTTTATCACTGCAAGGGGCTGGTTTCAGTGCTGACCCAAAACCCAAGGAGTTAATGTGAAAACCTTTCATACACGTGGCAGATTAAGGCCCAGATTCCTTGCTAAAGAAAGGCCAAATGTTTAAAGTTTCTCCCCACAGAACAGTATTTTTTAAATCATATTTCAACTCATATTATAAAAGAGAGATATTTTTATAAATTCTTTCAGAACAGCACTAAGGCACTCAGGTGTGGCCATGCATCCACCAAGTGAGAACACAACTAATATATCCTCTGGAAGACAGCCATTATACACACTCTTCTAAAAGAAAAAGAAAAATACTGTTATGTTTTATCCTAGCTGAACAGAAACAAAAGAATTACAGTCATATCTTCCACTAAAACAAAGCTGCTGTTCTGTGAAACATGTATCCTTAAACACAAACATAATTAACTGCTTTTCAGCACTCACTGAAGCCTGAAAGGATCCTAAAATCCCTTTAAGAGGATAGAATGAAGCATATTTTCATCAAAATTGAAAATATTAAATGAATTTATAAGGTAATTTGTTGGAAACTCTGATTTTTTAGAAGGATTACAGGTGCATTAGTACAAAATTAGGAAAAGAGCCTTTTTTTTAGCCACTGTTTTTAAAAGTCTTCCTTTCCACTTTGTGTTTCAACATATGACAGTTTTGTATATAAGGGCTGTCCTTAAAACATCTGAGTCACACAGACCCTCTCTTCCACAATCCATTATCTCATAAAAGAAATACCATAAATGCAAAAGTAAAAATAGCATCAGCAAGTCATTAGGGAGAGCAATGCTCACTGAAGGAATCCTGATAAAGACAGGTAATTCCCTTTGGAATTCCTGGAGTGAGGTGAAGTCATAACTGGTAAAATTTCCTCAAAACTGATTCATAATAAAGAACTTTGAATAACCAATCTGAGATCTGCTACCAGTTTTGTTTCCTTGTTTCTGTAGCTTTAAATTCCCAACAAATATAAAGTACTCCCTTTTGCTGCTAGTTATTTTTTCACTGCTTAAACTGATTAACTATGCAATTTCATCATTCCTTATTACAAGTTCAAAAGAACATCTAAAACTGTGGCTAACTTACAACCAAAAAATGTTGAAAATCATCCTTTTACACTGGAATCACTCTCACTGAGCCTAATGATGCAGTCAGAGAAATACATTCCACAAAATTATGTGACGATAATCAAAGGATAATATTGAGTAAATCACATCAGGTAGTCTAACACTAACACTTTTTTTCACTCATCAGGCTGCAAAAATCCATTTCTTGATGGGGTATAATGATCCAGTAAAGGCAATGTAGAGCTGATCTAAAGAAGCTCCAGAAAAGCAGATCCTGGAGGGGATTTGGCACCAGATGAGCACTGAGGATCTGCAGCAGAGCTGCTCCACTAAATATTGTCCCTGCTGGCAATGCAAAGATTTCATTGTAATTGATGAATGAAGGTTCAACAAACCCAGGCAGCCCATATCAGAGCTATCACAGGCTCTGGAGGAGCAGGAGCCAGCAGGGATCTCCTCCTGTCCTCTGACCTCCTGCAAGGCTGAGGGAGCACTTGCAGAATCAGCTCCCCAAATGTGCATCTCCTCTGAGGGCTCCAGCTATCTGCACTTTACATGGTTCCCATCTGGCATCCTCAACAGCAAAAATAACAGAATTCTCACTTGCCATTCATGGCAAACATTTTATCAGCCACTGCCTGTGCTTGTCAGGAATTTGGAAGTGCAAGGGGAACTCCACAAGAGTAGAGGCAGCTTCTGATCAGCAGGTTGATTTCTTCACATGTGAAACTAGTTAAGATCATGAATCATTTTTTAGAGTCTAAATCTGACTAGGAAATTATAATGGGTAATTCATAATTCTGTAAAGCTTGTAAGAACTTGCTTTAACCTATAGAATATGTAAACCAAATATTTAACTAACAATACAGCGTAGAAGGAGGCAACTCGAGCACCAGGAGTGATAATAGCTGCCTGTATTTCAGCAGAGGCAGGAGCTCTGATGTCCTGAATGTGGAGCACTCAGGGTCTGTGACTGTGGGCCAAGAGCACAGCACTGAGCAGTGGCAGAGAAGGTTTCTGCAGCCCAGTGCCTGGAAACACCTTTCCCTAACTTCTGATTGCTCCAAGTCCATCAACTGCATTCCATAGAACTGAACTTGCAGAAAAAACAGTCAAAAATCTGAGTTAGGATTTCTGACAGCTGAAAAAAAAACCAAACCACTGAAAAGCTGCATTTGTGTTTGTGAACCCCCCAAATAATCAAAAGGCAGCAGTGTGAAAGCTCAGAGAGGCACTGAACAACCTCAACTCTGAAACTGCCACGGGGCTTCAGGATGAGGTTTCCATGCCCACGTCCCCACCACACTTCACCCTGGGTCTCAACCCTGCACTCTACAAAGCAGCAGCTCTGCTTCTAACCACCTTGTTTCTTTGCACATTATTTTCTGACCAAAAGAAGACTATAAGGTTTTACACCAAAATAAAATAGCCATTCTTCATTCCAAAAATAATAATAATCATAATGACTACTCAAGTCACCTTCCCTTGCCACAGCATCCACACAATGCTGCCTCTTTGTGGATGTTTCAAAACTTTAGGAAAGAGCCTACATATATTTAACTTTCTTTTACTCTAATTTCTGATTTAGATGCCTAAAAAAAGAGATTGCAATCCATGCTTGTAGGCATTGAACATTATTACAGTGATGAAAAATTATTTACTTTGTGTGTTAGTAAATCACTGAGTTCAATTTTTGTAGGCTCTTTAATTTTACTCACAAGTCAGTTGCAGGTTTACTAATGACTACAGAAAACACACAATAAAAAGTCATGGATATGACATAAATACAAATGTTTCAAGGAAAAAGAAATTTGGAAAATTACAATCTACAACACTAAAAAGGAGTATTTTTTTAAATCTACTTTAGTATAGGTTATATGTTTACAACCTCCACTGAAATTCTGACAGCCATGACACTGTGATGATACCTTAGTTAAGAGCTGTTATACTTTCACAAATACACACTTCAAAAGAGAAATTATCAATTTGAAACTATGAAAAATATTTCCAACTCCACATCCAGCAACAGCAGGTCGGTTCAAGCCTAGAGAGAGCAAGACTTGAATAAAAGTTATTCAGGAAATGGTGTTTTGGCTGATTGAGAAAACTGGCATTTGAAAATTGGGGCCATTGCAAGGCGCTGGTGCTGTCACACAAACACCCCGAGCTGAGATGCAGAGCTGGGTGTGCTCACCCATGAGAGCAGTGATCCCAGGCTGCAGGCAGGCAGGAGAACAAATGTACGTGCAGCCAGTATTAGAGTCACAACAGTGGAGTTTGAAAGCTGCTTTTTAATGCAATAGAGAAAAGGGAGGGGGAAGCAAGATAGCCTGGTTTATGTTTGGACAGGGAAATTGTCAGTTGAGAGAAGGAGATAACAGAAAACCCTGTAGAGAATTGTATAAACTGGGATCCCTACAAGCTTAAGATAGGCTGGGGGAGATGGGAAAACAGCTCTGCTGGCTGGGAGTGATAACCTAAAACCAGAGCTGTGCCCATATTCTTCAAAAGAAGTTCTTTTAATAAGAAAGAAATCCCAGCAATGCTATTCCTTTCATCTCTACCTGCTGTCATGGTGCACTAACCATGGAACAAGAGTCACTCCAAGGCCATGCTCCAGAGGCTTACATTGCAAATCTCACCCTGAACAACCACAAAGACAAACAAAAGGAAGGAAATGAACTCACCAAATTCATCACAAAAATTAAAAACGGTCCCTTCTTGCCTTAGTGAAGCTTCTCCACACTCCTTGCTTTATCCTATGAGTTAAAGTTCTTTTATAATTCTTTTTTAAGTTATTTTTTAACCCTGCCTGGTCACTGGGTGAGAAGAATAGCTGACAGCAGACCCAGACCTGCATTTCCTGGGGGAGAATAAAAGGAGCACAAACTTCAACAGCACACACTCCCAGGTGTGCAACTCCCAGCTGGAGCAAAGCAAACCCTCAGATGTTTAAACACCTGAGCACCTGTGTGGCTCCAGGAGTCCTGCATGTCCCTCAGCTATAAAAAAAACCAAAAAACCTGCACCCAGCAGTCTGGTTGCACAACAGTGCTGCAAGGCTGCAGCTTTAGGCAGCTGATGGCACAGCAAGGAAATAGAACTGACCAACTCTCTTGAGAAATTCTACAGAAACTCACACACATTGCAAAGATTTCAGTGTAACTGCTGGAAAGGAAGAGTTATAATCAGGTTCCAAGGAGCTGAGAAAAGGTGACAAGGACATGCCAGGATCTGGGAGTGTAACCCCCAGGGTGGGAGGCACCACAGCCCTCCAGCAGCACAGAAGCCCAGAGAACACCTCCCTGGCAGTACAGAACAGGTGAAACCCAGCCCTGGAAGGAATTCAGGGCAGCTGGGAGCTCTGCAGCTGTTCTGGAGCTCTCTCAGACACTCAGGGCTGCTTCTGAACACTGCAGGTAAGCACATCAACAAAATCCTTATCTCCATCAGCCCTGGGGCTCTGCTCTGCCTGGAGGGGACAAGGCTCCCCCTAAAGCAGCTTCTCTGGGGCAGTGATTCTGCTGAAATACCCTGCCCAGGCAGGAAAGGCCCCCAGGCAGTAAAAGGTGAATGTACTCCAGTACCTAACACAACCCAGCACATGGTGCTTGCTCCAAGCCAGAGGCACTCCGGGTAAATCATCCAAAGGACAAACAAGGCAGCCAGAAAATAACTTACAGCAGCTTTGTGACTAAAATCACCCTTTACACATGGAAAACAGTCAAACAGTAGAGAACTAAATTAGCTGTAATTTGAAATATTATGTGAATAATACCCCTAAGGTATTTGATTTCAAGAAGAAACATTTCAGAAAATTTTAGTGCACACATTTTCAACAAACCTCAGTGTGGTGCATTAAAAAGGCACAGTGAAAGCTGAAAATTCAGCACACACTGAGCACCCACCACAGTGCTTGAATTTGGGAATATATGGCCACAGCAAGGCAGAGCACAGGTATGCTTCCAGCAAACAGCTCTGCTTCCTGAGAGTCACTGGGCTTTTTTTAATTGTGCATTAATATTTTGCAGCAAAACCAACAGCTGCTTCTGATTACTCTCATGAGAGGCAGTTTCCTAAAATTAATGCTACTTAAACCCAAAAGACATAACTGTTCCATTAATATAAGTTGTTTCTAGAGTCATTAATATTTCAAGTGCAAGCACAGAATTCTGAGATAAAAACGCAGAACTGAACTGGAAATTGATGTGTCACACACTAATAATGGTAGATTTGTAGAGCAATGAAAATACAGAGGAAACACTAGGAAAAACTGGATGTTTACCTGCTCTTGTGTTCATAATTCCTGTGACTCAGCTCAGCCCCACACATGCAGGGAGAAGTCGTGTCCCTTGCACCTGGCTGATCCCTCCCCCTGCTCAGCCACACAGGAGCTGATGCTGGCACCAGAGCACCCTGCTGCTGGTACACCTGGAAATGCAGAGCAGCAGGTTTCTCTCAGGAATATTTTCTAGCTATGGATACAACTGAGTGAGGGAAGAACGATCTTGAAAGGTGCTTGGAGATAAGTATTGAGAGAGATGAAGTTGTCCTTAGCAAAGAGGCTGGGTGGAGCACATGATGAGATAAAAGACAAGCATTTATTTCTCTTACTATCTAGGGAACAAATAGGTTTTGAAATGCAATTGAGAATTTTTAGACAATTTAAAAGAAATCATTCACTTGATATTTAAGTTCAGGTGAAGAATATTTCAATTCTAAAAGAAGACATTGCACCAGTGAAAATGAATTAAACCCACAGGTATTCATCAAGTATCTATGTCAATTTTAAAGTCATTGCTCAACTTTCACAGCCAAAATAATTTGAGAAGCTTGTTTATTATCTTATACAGCATAATTTATATATGGCCTTATTTAGACAGCAAAGAAGAGAAAGAAAAGGTCACATTCCATGAATTATTTTTTGATTCAAATAGTAAATAAATTCACCACATAAAAGTACAGTGCAATTGAACATGTTATTATTCAAAGAAATGTGCAAATTTAATCCAGTCATAAACACTATCATACATTTAAAAAAGGAATCTGATTAACTGCTTGTTTTCTGCAAATCTAGCTAGGTTTTACATTAAATTAGCCCCCAAACTTAGTTAAGTCTTTATATGTTTTAACTTCTTTTTCTCATTGGAATAAGGCAGTAAGAAATACTGCTAAAACCTTTCTCTAGAAAGGCAAGTAAAAAGTAGAGATTCAAAACAAGTTTGAACCAAGAAAATAACTGAATACAAATTCAGTTTGCTGATACAATTGTGTGTATTCCGAGCCCTTGTTAGTATGATAAGACAGTTAACATTTTTCACTGTTCCAAATTATTGAAAGACAGAGTCTAATTTTTGCTACTTCATGTCTCATTAAAGTTCATGTCTCATAAAATGTTCTCAGACTTTTAGTAGCTTAATAAAATATTTAGGTATCTTCTCCTGAGCAAGAAGATGAGTATGAAAAGGTACCTGCCAGAATACTAATCTGGAGATATCCCAGTCCAAATACTTATTTTTCCTTGCAGAGAACAATAACCTTCTGGGCTAACCAAACTGCATCTGCAAAAGCAAGGCAAAGAGGCCAGAGTCTCTTCCAAAGCCATCACTCCTACCTAAAGTCATCCTTTTCCCTTGGAATATCAAGATCCAAGAGTGTGTGACTGCACAGACCAAAAACAGATTAAGCCAAAGGCAAAATGTACTCTTATTTGAAAATTAGAAATATTAGGTGTATGCTCAACTAAGACAATGGTTGGTGTATTTTACCCTAAATTTAAAGCACATGTACATTCACAAAGCTCTAGGATTTTGCTTTAGGAACTACTCCAATCTTCAGAACATAATGCAAAAGCAACATTAATTACACAAAAGCAGAATGTGCTACAGTTTGCTATTTGTTTTTGCCACAAAACCTTTCAGAATGGATCTCCCACTTTTAAATACAGAGCTGCACCAGGAGGAAAAAGTATTGATCATTTAAAACCAACAAGAGGAATTTTCTAGTGATTTTTTTGCGCTGATTTACTCAAACCATTTCATATATTGAAAGGATATTCTAGAGACAAAGTCTCAGATGTTTTGTGGGAGGCTTGATGAGGATTTTTCCAGAGGCTTTTTGGTGGCTGACACCAGAGACACTTTGAAAACACCTCACTGGGTGTTCTCAGTTCCCACTGGGCTCCTGCCAGCTGAGGCTTCCCAGAGCCCAAAATGTGCTTCTGATCAAAGCTGAAAGGACAACCCAGCCCTGGAGGGAGGGCAGGGAGACACCTGCAACCCAACAATGACCTGCAAATTCGACAGGAAACTCTTCTGGGGTTCCAAAGGAACACTTTCAAACCCTTACTGCACCTGATTCACACACTGCATGAACCAGTCTGTGGATTCATACACTTCAGTCTCCCATATCCAAAATTCATGCCATACTCTCAGACTGGATTTCTCTGGTGACAGTAAGTTTTTGTTAATTTGGGTTTAAAAAAAAAAATAAAATTAATAGGTTTGTTTTAACAGATATGATAAAAATATGTAGGTTTTCCATGAAGGAGAATATTATTTATAGTCGCAATTAATTCAGTTGCTTAATGTAAATACTAAGGAAAAATAGACTGAAGGAAAAAGGGAATTAATTTAATTGTAATAACACTTCTCTTTTACACAAAAGATTAGTCACAAAGGCAGTCAGAGCGATGGAAATGCAAATGGATAATTTACAGCTGAACACTGGATTTTGCTCATTTGCAGAGCACTCCTGTTTACATTTCTAATCCAAGAAAAAGAAATAAATTATTTACAAATTGCCAGAAGCCCTGGAAAGTAATCTCTGCTGTCTGTGGAGCCAAGCTGGTGAGCAGAGCTGGAAGCTCAGCCCGGATCCAGAGCTGACCCAGCCCCACAGATGCCTCATGCAGGGATGGAAATGGGGCCAGAGAACTCTTCTGGTGCCCTGAAACAACCAGCAGGGCACTGCCAGGGTTGTTGGGGAGCGATCAGCACCGACCCCAGCCCCTCCCAGCAGAGTGGGAGTCATGGACCAGCACCCCCATCAGCTCGGGCTCCTTCCAGGCCACCGTGGCCAGCAGCGAGGCTTCCACNAAACCACAACACACAAAAACTCCAAACCAAAACAAAAACAAACAAACCCTCAAACAAAAACAAACAACCCCTGAACAATGACAGACAAACAAACAAAACCCACCACCAAACCAAACAAACCAACAAAACACATTCTAGAAAAGTTAAATAGAGAATACAAAACTGTTGTAATGAAGGATGATGATCAAGCAAGTAGGTCTATCCTCATTTAAGAAGAGGCTTTCTTCTCCCATATATCAAACAGCTAAACAAAATTTTCACTGCTCTATTAATTAAATCTATTTTATTCTCCCTGTTGCAATCCAGAGTCAGAGCAGGTCGGTTTTTCTGCCCTTAGCATTAGCTGAGGACTCTTGTAACCAGACAAAATTGCTGTCAAAACTAGCTAATAAATCCTTGTTTTATTTCTGTGTTTGGACAAGCAGCTGGATTTATCCCTGCTCTGCAGTCTCCAAGGGATGGTTTTGCCAGTATAAAGGAGTATACCATTACATTTTGGCCCATGCAGGTTTCCAGGGGACACTGCCAGAGACCCTGGGTACTGGCAGAAATTCAAAGCACTTATTTCTAATGGAGCCGAACAGAGAGATTCTACTTATTTAGAAAAATAATAGGGTTTAAAACCCGTCATTGTTACAGAATTGTGAGTTGCAACTCAAAACAAACGTGGTCCTAAAAGCCCAGCTGGAGACCTGCAAGATAAACAGAGAAGGAGGTTTGTCCCCTGACTAACTCCTCCTCACAAAAAAACAAGCTATGTAGCAGTTTCATTTTTCATTTCATTTCATACAATTTCATTGTATTTTTCATTTTCACCAAATCCACTGGATCCAGCCAATATTGGCATATCCCTGCCAATATCCTGAATAAATAACTGCCTATCAGTCATCCTTGCCAAAAAAAAACCCTTCACAGTAAAAGTAAACAAAAGTGAGAAAAAAAAAATAGAAAGGTGTAAACAGAAGCGAAGGTGTGCCGTGGGATATGGGATTCATCAAATCAGGCAAGGCAGAAGCCAGTAAAGAGTTGTTAAAATAACCAGGAGAAGTAGGATGTCCATCCCTTACCAATGTGAGCACCCAAACTGGTGTTCCACAACTGAGCAGCTCCACAGCAATTTCACTCAGGCACAGTAAGGAATAGTCCCCTGGTGACCCTGTCACTGAAGGGAGCAGCTGCAGAATGTGATTTTCTGCACTGACAGCCTCACAAACCCCGCCCTTCTGGGTTTGTTCAGGCTGATTCTCCCACTCTGCACCCACACACAGGTCTCACTTTCAAAAATATATTAATTTTTTTCCTCCCCTTAAGTGCATCAGAAATATTAAAATATCTTTATCCTGAAAAGTTTAATCCATCTATTCCATTGCAAAACATTGCACCCAGTCCCCAGCTTGCCAGGCTACCAGAACAGGCCATGGGACCTTGTGCCATGAGGGTCTTGTCCTAGGTACTTCCAGAAAAAGAAATAACTTCATGTACACAGCCCATGTGCATTATCTGCATTGCAGCCACAGGATGGCTCATCACGTACTAATAGTAAATATAAATGTAAAAATGTAATTGTTACACCTTCCAAAATATAGGAATAGAAGGACAGTTCTCAGTGTTTAGCAAAATTTGGATTAAATCTTTTTTTCTTCCTCATTTATGGGTTATTTTTGCTTTCATTTTTAAAATACTGTTAAGATTTCCATCCAAATCTTAAATCACAAGCAGCCATCTTAAAAAGTGAAACTTGGAACATTTTGTACATCAGAGCTGAATTTCTTTTTCTCTCACATTCACACTGGATATCTATAAATGTCTAAACCCCAAAACTTTTGCCTTAATAGATCTGCCTTTAATGAGCTACACAATTGATCCAGATAATTGATAATGCAGCACTGCTTTGGAGAGTCTCAGCATCCTTAGAATTTCCAGATGCCAGGGCAAATGCCATGCACCTTGAAATTTCAAACATACGGCCCAAACCTTTAGGGGAATAAAACAAAATTGCAGAGTTGCAAAAGAATAAAAATATTATTTACTGCAAAAAGCAGTACCATTGACAGGCACCATGTTAGAAGCTGAGCACTGCAATTCAGGTTGTAGCATCACCCTGAAGGAGCACAGAATTTTATTAGTAAAAGTAAAGACCATTTCATATGAAGGACTGCATAATGGTGAAATTTGGAGGGTTTTTGTTGTTTTGTTTTTTGGGGTTTTTTTTGGTTTTTGTTTTGTTTTGTTTTTTTATGTTTTGGGGTTTTTTTTGGTTTTTTGGTTTTTGGTGGGGTTTTTTTGTTTTGTTTTTTTTTTGTCTCCTCCTTAAAAACAAGAACATTTCCAGCTGCAGTGTTCAGCTGGCTGGAAGAGCCCTGTGCAGTGGAACATTTCCTTGCTCCTGCAATCCCTGTAAGAACACGAAGCTGCGTTTTTTAATTCACGGTGTCGAGCTCTGCAAAAAAATTCCCACAAATGCAGAGTCAAAAAATGGTGTCGTGAATACAGTGAAAGTATTCCATCCTGCAGCCTTCAGGCTTAGAGTAAATGACTTTTGATTAGACTCATAAATTACTGAACGTGTGGCTCCAGCAGTTGTCGGGAGTTATCAGATAACACAAACTTTACATGGAATCAGAACTAATTCCTGCACAGTGCTACTGCTGTAAAGGCTGCAACAACAATGGCAGACATATCATTAAATGGGCAAACCTAGAAATATAATTAAATTAACTGATAATCATCTCTCTTCTTCTATCCAGACTCTAATTTAATGCACTTGCAAATGTAATGAGGTTCACTGAATTGAAAAATACTGTGGAAATAACAGAAACAAGATTAAATTAATTGCACGACATACTGATAAGAAAGCTTGCTTCAAATTATGTGAAGCACATGTCTAAAAGCCATTAAAAGGCCAGTCACATATCATGCACCTTGATGACAAATAACACATTTAAATTATTTTTTTTTACTAACTGGAGTATCCATTGTGTTTCCTAGAACCATATGCTAATTTGCTGGTGCTCTCTCATCTTCAGGTAAATAAACATGTGAAAAACACTTGGGCAGTGAAAAATTAAAACCTGGCCGACAACCAAAATTACATCTGCTCCAATCATTTATTTCCATGTGCTTCACACTACAGAATTTGGGATGAAGACGTGCTAAATGCATTTATACCTTGCAACAGCTTGGGTGAAAAATTATGTTTTCTTCCCTAAGAAACCACAATTTAAATTTTCTCAATCAGGAAGAAAGCATTCATTCTGAAAATAACCAGCTCTCAGTAGTGCCTGGAAGTGTTCTGGACAATGCAGCACCTCTGAAGCACCATCAAATGCACAGAGCAACCAGCCACCTTTATAGTTTGTTTTTTCTTGAAAAGAACCCTGAACAGGAATTCCACCATCTCTCCACATAGCCCGTGCAAATACTCAACTGCATTTGATGCTTTAATTTTAGAAACAAGAAAATCCTCACATGAAAGCACATCAGACCCTTTAGATAGTTTATTTGCCTGGTATGTGCCAGTAGACCAAAATTTCAAACACTAGTGGGAGCTGCAAGGCATCCAGTGCCAGGGATTTCAGTAGAATCCTGTCAAGTAATTCCAAATTTGTATTTCCTTACACCGAGATGAACAACAAAGGATTTGCATTAGCAGGCAGTGACAGCCACTTAAACCCAAGCTCCCCTGACACTCCTGACACATTCCAGAGGGCAAACACAGGGCTGGAACCAGAGCTTCTTGTTTTAACAGTGAAAAGCAGACAATGGCAACTCCCAAGCTGGATTTCTGAGCAGCAGTGACAAGAGGAGTACAAAATCACAGCTGGCCAAGACACTCCTGAGCTGCAGAGCAAAGAGGAAGGGAGAGAAAAGTCGAGAAATAGTGCATTAAATCACAGGGCCTCGTCCTTTAATAGCAGGGCACTCGGGTCCTGACCCAACAAAAGGTCAAGCAGACACTCGGAAGAAGGTGAGAATTCCTCTAATATCAGCTCAGTTGATGAAATGGAAACCAAGCAAAGAAAAGGCTCAAAAGGCAGAAAATCCTGACGGCACAAAGCTTCCCTCATGTTCTTGTTCTTTCAAAGGCCTTTGTAGAAAATTCCCCAAGAGAAGCTGAATCGTTTTTCTTCCAGGCTGGATTCATCAGAGCTGGAGGCAGCTCTGGCAGGCTGGGCACCCTCTGCTGCTCAGGGACAGGGCTTTCCTGCTCTGGGGCTGCCATGGGGAGCCTCAAACAGCCACACAGGAGCACAGGCAAAATACACTTCAATCAAGTCTCACCCTGTTTGCACTGTAATTATCCCCTCCTAATTTGGGACCTTTAAAGGTATTTTACTAGGTATTTATAGAGAGTTCTAGCATATTTTTCAAGCTTCTGTGTTTTTATAAGCAATCAGTTATGAGCTTTAATAATGATCACTCTCAGGACTTCCTGTAGTAAAAATGCCCATTGTCCACTAAATATTCAATTTTTAAGGAAGAGAAATTGTGAAATTAGAGGTGTATGGATATACTTGGGGAGAATTCCAGGAGGGTTTATCTTGTTATAAACAAGTCTTCAAAATGAAAACTCACTGTTTATACTGTATATATGTCTTGTTACTCATTAAAAAAAAATGCATTATTCTAGGAGCAGATGGTTTGTCAAGGTGGCCATACATGATTTCATATTCATACATGCCTTCAGTATCACTTTAGTTCCAAAAAGATCTGGTCCTAAGATCCATTAAACACTGACAATAGAGTAGAAATTGGTGTTAATTAGTCTGGGCCTCCTCCCAAATCTCTACCAATTAAACCAAGTGTTTAGTGCTATTAAGCTTACATGTTATAAATCTTTATCTGCATAACAGTGTTACAAAATGGAAAAGGAGGAAAACAGAACACTATGCAAAAAGTAAAAAAAAAAAAAAAAAAAACAAACCAAAAAAACTAAAAAATATTGCTGAAATGTTAAAAAAGGAAAACCAGCTGCTTCCTTTTCTTCCCCTCTAAGTTACCAGCACAAATAGGCATATTAAAACTCATAACTCAGTGTAAGATTCATATTACGTTTTTTAGGTTTAAAATAAACTTTACACTCATGTAAGAGGGCAGACAAAACTGAATTCTCCAAGGGTGATTTCCCTACACAGACTCATGTATTGGCCAGACCATTTGTAACAAAAGGGAATAAAATTGGGAGGAGGACGGGGTGGGAGGAGGGAGAAAAGCTTCCTAATCTACTTCAGGATAAAAGTAAAACTTGGAGACTTGTGTAAGAAAAGAATTCCAACGCAGAGCACTGCAATGAACCAGTAGGCACAGAAGAGTTTTACATTCAGCAAGGCAGGTGTCTGAACAGAGCCTGGAAGTGTTGGCTCAGAGCAGTGACCATCCACTTCAGTCTCATCCCTCCCTGTGCTCATTCCAGGTGCTTCAAAAAAA
>VZUA01042053.1:0-39314 GCA_013401035.1 Horornis vulcanius
GAAGGATTTTGGTTTACTGCAGTTGTTTTTGGTAGGAATCCTTTTATCAGTTGAAACTTGCTGATCTCCTAAGGCTGGGACCAGTAACAGTGTAGATTAGGAAAGTGGTTTGCACAGCAGTAGGGCCATTCCTCCCTCACATGTACATGATTTTTGTTTGGATTAGTTTTATGTACAGAAAAAGTCCATCTGCTCTAGTACAAGTATTTACTCAGTTCATAATCCACCAAGAGATTTTCATGGTTTATGTGACTTGGGATTTATGTGGGAGAGCTGGGGTGTGTAGATGTCCCAGTCTGATGTGTAGAAAGCCGTAAGTAAAGCTTTCATTTCTTTCCTCCTTTGGTGTAAGCTGAACCTTCTCTGTGTAGAAGCCCTCATATTACAGAGTTATGATTTAGGGGACTTCTGCTTCCAGGAAAAGAGGAAAATAAGTAAGTAGGGTTCTTGTTGTGTGTTCTTGTTCTCTGTTGTGTCTTGTGATAATTATCTGCAAATTCCTTAAACATAGTTATTTTTTAGGAGAGTATTGGTAAAGAGAAACCTTCAGGAAACAAAAAGTTAGTGAAGTGGATTTGTGACTAGGTTTTTTTGTTCATTTGTTTTTAAAGCATAATTTAAGTGAACTGTTTTGTTGGAGGCATTTAACATTTTTCTTCTCTTTGTTACTGTAGGAGTGCCATAGAGTTGTAACAGTTGCCTGAGTTTACTCTCACATTATATGTGGCTTATTTTATGTACATCAAGGGGGAGAGGACCAGTCATTCATATTGAATAACTTATTTTTCTTTTATTAGTAGTAATAGTCCACATATAAAATACATACTTGGTGGCAGCCAAGTCTGCAGCTTAGTGTATGCTTGCAAAAGAGCAAGACATAAAGAGCAGCAGCAATACATTTTAGCCTCTTGCAAGACTCATTGCACAAAATGCATTCAGTGCGCTCAGAAAGCAGCTTCTGTGGTAATGCCACAATAAAGCAATAGCTCCTTTTCCAAATGGGAGTAATTTGTTGGTATAGAAAGTGCAAGTGTCCCTGGAGTTCTTGGGCCAGGTATAAATCTTCCTGTAAATATGAATGTTAGATTCATTCTGTTTAAAATCTCCAGACCTGTAAGACAAAAAATTCTAGAAGCTTAGAGAAGCTCTAATGGGAAATGACCAGGTAAGGCTCTTTGTATTACTCAGATTTTGCATTGCCGTAGTATACATTCAGGCAGCTGTTCATTGTTGTTTAATAATGTTAATATTGCTTAATATGGCTGTAATTATTATCTAATAGATGAAAATTACATCTGTTGTGAAAGAACTATAAATTAGCTTGAGATGAGCAGACTCATGAACTTTTTCCTGAAATAACGCTCAACCTCAGTCTCCAATAATCAGTAGCTTGCATGAGGATTAGTAAAAAGTTGTTTCCTATCTTTACTTCCATGTAGAGACTTACTCATGGTTTTGTCTTCTCTTGGTAAAAATGCAAAAGCTATACAAGTTGTAATTTAGGAAAATTAAAGTCAATCACTAATTTTGGTCTGTGCAATTAAAGCTAATTACCAATGGTCACAAATAAGAAAGGACATCAATAAAAGTATTTGACTTACTGACTCTGTCTTACATGTTGTTACTTTCTCTTGTTTGCCTTCCTATGAGTAGGAAGGAAAATGTGGTTAGATTTGACCTACCTTTTCCATCTTGGCATTTCTGACCCTTTTATTCCACAAATTCCCAGGATTTCCACACTGGGAACCCTGAAGCTGCAGTCCTGATTAGCTAGAGGATCCATGAGCGTTGTAATAAATGAAATCACTCTGGGTGTTGGTACCTGGCCCATTTTCAAACCAGTTATTGCAGCTCTGACTTGAGCATTCCATGCCTGAAGAGATACTCCCATGGCTGGGCTGAGTCAGTCAGGCCCTGCTGTTGGCCCTTATCACCTTTCCTGGAGAGAGGAACTCCTGCTCTGTGCTGGGCCATGACTGGGAAAGGTGGGACAAGAGTGGGGTTTGCACACTGCCTGCAGTAGGCAGCACTCCATGCCTGTGACACCCTGAACGCCCCGTTGTGAGAACAGATGTGTTGTCTGGTACAAAGAGCACATTCCTGGGAAGTGGGAGAGCTGGGTTCTGGGCCAGAGGAGTTTGGAATCAACATATCCCATCTTCCTGGCGAGCATCCAGTCCTCTGACTGTTGTGTAGTATGAGATGGGGCAGGTCTGTTTCTTCTCTTTCGAATTCAGCAGCTGTGCATAAATCAGTGCAAAACATGGGAGGCAGAAGATGGAATAAGCAAGGAGGAGTTTGGCCCTGTGGCACATATATAAGGGGTCTCTGAGGGCTCTAAGGTCTGGATCTTCCTCCATGTGTTACATCAGGACCTTATCTTCGATTCCAATATGTGAGTCCCTGAAACAGAATCAGATTCCCAGGACTTCATCACCCACAGAGTATTCAAGGACCAACAAGATACGAAGTTGGGCTTGAGTTGGATGCAAGGTGGTTCTGTGCTGGTGGCAATTCCTATGTGTTCACTCCGATGTGTACAATTTCCTCCTTCCTGCTTTATAAATGTGCACACCACTGAGGAAATACAATATATAAGTTGTTTTAATTACAGCAAGCAAGCAGCAGCCCAGCCATGGTGATTTTTTGTGTTCTATTACAGGAAAAGACGATTGCAGAGGTTTGGAAAGGTGATAATCTATTTGTTTTGCAGCATTTCAGAGTGCTCCTCCCTGCTCTCTTAAGATTTATTACTCTAGCCCTGCATTTTGTCTGTTAGACTCAGTTGTAATTATTTTTATTAATGTTTTGAAATATGTGCCGAGGGAAAATACTTTCAGAACTGCTAAACTTTTCCATTTGTTTAAAAAGCTATCTGTTCTTTGATCCTTTTGCTTGGCTTGCTGAGTCACTTTGTGGGCAACTCAGGGGGTGGGATGCTTATAAAATTTTAAAAATCAAACAAAGAGGTTAGACTTATTTCCATGAGCAAAACACACCCTCCAGAAAGGAACACAGACATGGGTGTGGGTTTATTTGAAATCCACTGCCACCTGTTTCTGAGGGAAAATGTGGGAAAAGAGACATTTGCTTATGATGAGGGCATGCATTCAAAATGGCCCAGGTAGGGTTAGATGCTGCAAGTGGATGTTAAATTGATGTTATGTTTGAGAAGTTCGGAGAATTTTCAAAAATCGTCTTACTCAACTTGCATATTGAATTTACTTGTTAAAGATTTCCAGGACCGCTACATATTCTCCCCACAGTCTTAAGAACTTTGCAAACCCTATTTCAAGCCAATCCAGCAACTGCTACACACAAATTCTAACCCTTGAATATTTAGAGTAAAATGAGATGCTTTGAGTCAGCCAGTGCATACAAAGCAGTAGTTGAACTCAGAGCAAATGTGTTTCTTGAAAGAATTTCAAAAAATGGGAAATGAATATAATTTGAACTTGGATATTTGTTCCTGAGGGGTGGGAGAGGCAATGCCATTCATGTAGGAAGGCAGATCTCTCTGGTGGTCCACTACACAGTAGGAAAGCAGCTTCAGTTTTTCAGAATCAAGCTCCTTGGAAGTTTTTTAAAGGTGTTCGTGTGCTGTTGTGCTGTGCTAAACTGTTGGATGCCCAGCAAGGTGGCCCAGCTGTGATCCAGTGGGGATGTCTGTGCCTGGTGTACATTGTTACCAAATGCTCAAAAGGTGGATGAACCTCTTGGCGCACAAAGTTCTTTTTCCAGTATCCTAACTATCTCCATCCTTTAGTAAAAAGCCACTAAGTGCAGAGCTAATGCAGGCCTGAAGTAAACACAAGACTTTGCTTCTGGCTTGGTCCTCGACCAACTGTTTATCCACCTGGAGATGGTGCCGGTAGATCACAATCTGCAGAATCCTCTGGTGCAAAGCTACGGAAAGGCAAAGCATAAAGGAGCCCTTCTGAAAATGTACGCTTTTGTACATTACTGTACGTATCTTGTGTGCATTAAGGCCTAAATGAGGGTACAACCCTGTCATGCTGCAGTTGTCAGACTGACTTCACATTCAATGGAAAGATGAACCACAAAGGCTTTGCTCTTAACAAAAGGAGTTTGTTTTGACTACCTTGCTTTAGCAGTAAGGAAGCCTTGATGGAGAAAGATGTGGCTGAAAGGTGTTTGATAGATTACTGCAGAGAAGCTGACGGAAAAGAAAGAGCCTGTTGCATGTTTCATATTCAGACAACGAAGCTTTCACTTGCTGCCTGGTTCACAGATGTGGCATTGTCAAATTGCAGGAAAGTGTCTGGCAGACTGTATCATTGACTATTTTAGGGAGGAAAAAAAATCAGAGCACATTATTTGTAGAAGCCACACAAATAAGTACTGAGTTCTTATCAGCCAAAGATAACATTAGTTATGATTTATCAAAGTAATCTTTATTTTATGGAAAATGGATAATAGGGTGTAATTTAATCCGCTGTGAATGTAATGTATATTTCAAAGGGTTATTTTTTGTCAATAAAACCATTTGTTGTACTTGTTAAACTAATTAGTCTCGTTGCTGTTGCTTAGGACAGGATAAAAGATGCCCATTAATGAAAAAAGGGAGGAAAAGATGGGTTTGAAAGTTTGTGAAATATTTTGTACTCATTGCAAGCCAGTTTTCTGATCAAAACAGATTTCGCCTCTCACTGCAAGCCTGTGTTAACTGAGTTTGTGCAGATTATTATTATTTTTCTTTTTTAATTAAATAAAGGATTACCCCAAGAAATTAATCTAATCTCTCAGTGCTTCACCTGCTCCAGGCATCAGGGTCTTCCCCCAGCTTTTTTGGCTACCAATGCTGGCACAAGCTACCAACCCCAGAGCTGAGCGCCAGCAGGGAGGGTGATGTTCCTGGCTGCTTCTCCCTCCTCTCTGCATTTTTTCCACCATGTCAAACACATTCCAGGAGTCACAGAGAAAGTGAGAAGGGAAGAAAATTGAGCTGTCTGGGTGTATCCTGGGCCGGTCCCTGGCCGGCCATGCACCTTTTGCTGGGTGAGGGCAAGTTTTGCAGGGGCAGAGCATGGGGCTGAAACTCTGAGAGGGGTCCTGGCAGCAGTGCCAGGCTGTAGAGGCAGGACATGAGATCATTCCTTGGATCTGCAGTTGACCTTGAAAGATCAGAAAGTCAGAAGTGGGTAAGAGTCAGAAGAGGACATACATTTTATTATAGTTTGGGGGTTTTTTTCCCCTTAGTGTTTTGGTAAACTTGTTTGTAGCCCGGCAGCCTCATGAACTTTTAATAGGAATCTATGAATGATTTTCAGAGGATGGCTCTTCAAAGACTGGCTAAGCTCTTTAAGATATTCTCCTTAGAAATGTCTCAGAAAATGCTCCTCAGAAGGACCATGTTGTGGGAAAATCCTTAATGGTCCTTTACTGATTGTCTGTAGCAGTTTACATGATCATTCCAGTTTCTTGATTCTCCTTGTACCCTCTGTTGTATAAACTGTCCAAGTGCAACATTTCTAATTGTGAATTACTGGATCCAGTGGTTTCAGAGGACCTCAGGTCTCCTGGACACAGAAGTGAGATGCCTTGGTCACACGTCCAGCTCCCAGGGCCCCACTGTAGAGACTGTAGAGCAGATCTGCTCTCTCCAGGCCTTTCCCACCTTGCTCTGAGGACACCTGACTTTCCCCTTTACAAAAAAGTCAGTTCCTTTGCTGCCTCTGTTACCTCTGTCCTGAGTGCAACTCACAGCTGGGATAGGGCTGTCCATCTCCTCCTGAGCTGAAAAGAGGAGGAAAATTACCAGATAAGCTACTTGATTTGTGTAGGTGAAATAAAACCCTCAGCAGCCATTCAGTCAGAAATCTCAGTGGCAAGTCCACCCCTTCTACCTTTGGATCTGGTGGGCCTGCTGCCTCATACCTAAATACTGTGGGAACAACAAACTTTATCCCTGTGAAGATCATCCCCACCTCAGAGAGCAACCTGTGTCTCAGGTCTGGTGCTCCAGTCCACACCAGCAGAACAGACTGAGTGTCCTCTCAGAGCCGCCCTGCCAACACTGCAAGGCAGAGCTGAGGTACCCCATGGGCTCCCAGGACAGTGACCCAAGCAAACTTCAAGGTCAGCTTGCCAGCACTTTGATCTGGAAAGGGTTCTGAATCTGAGGATGCTCTATCCTTGCTGTGCTCCCTTTGGTTTCAGTAATAGTTTCTACTTGAACACACTCATGCACTGTTTGATTATTTTATAAAATACACAAATTTCTGTTGATCCCCTTCCCCAGGCCTTCTTGACAGCAGTCAGGAATATTACAGTAGTGATAAAAAATGTGTCAGCTTTCTAATTAAATGGGATCATTTTAGAAAGTCCTTTGAGTGTTATATCTCTGTATCCAGAATGACAAAAGAACTGAAAACTGCCAGCCATACCCAGAGCTGCATCAAAAGCTGCATGGCCAGGAGGGTGAGGGAGTTGATTCTGTTGTGAAATCCCACCTGGAGTACTGTGTCCAGCTCTGGGCCCCCAGCATAACAAGAACATGGACTTTTGGAAGGAACACTTCCCCCCGGCTCTGATTGCTAAGGCAGAGCTCAGGGAGAGAGGCGATTTCCACACAGGGAAGTGCAGAATCTGTTCCAGTAATCCCTGCTGGGCAGGGAAAATAGCAACCTTTCTTTCAAGCTTACATTTTTTATATAAACACGAAATGATGTGGCTTTTACTTCGGGGAATTGATACGGACTGAGAAAATTGCAGAAAGGTGAGATGTGGTATTTTTAACGGTATTTTTTCTGTTCTGCAGAGCCTGTGTTGTCTTTCATAAACAGGTGAGGAGGTGTCTGTGGTTGTGAACATGTTCTTCCTTTTTCTTCTTGGAAATCCACTCTCAATTAGTCTGGAACATTAGATAAACTGGTGCTAATGAAATAAAAGGTTTTATTAGGTTACACAATGGTATGCAGTGACTTAGGGGACAAAGTCAAATATTGACTCAGGCTAACTTTAGGAAAGGAAACAGCTAAAGAGATCACAAGTGAAACAGCTTAAAATAAAAAATGCATCTGTCAGGTAGATTTGTAAATTAATTAGAGGGATAAATAATATAAGGGTGTTATGTAGAGAGCAGCTGATTTTTTTTTCTAACTTTCTACTGTAAGTCTTTACATTTACCTCTAAACACCCACTACATGACTGAACTTTGGATCTATTCTGAAAAACTCTTCAGTATATGATTAAGACCAAGTGACTTCATGGGAACGTAAATATGTACTTAACTTTGAGTCCAACAGGTGCTTGAGGCCCAAAGACACCTCTTGTTGAGGGCATGGTTCACACATGTCAGGAGCACAGGACCTGGTGCTCAGAATGATGCTTTTCTGATCAAGTCAATAAAATTGCTTCAGAAGAGATTAACTGTGCTGTGGAATTGCTTATCTCCCCCCACAGACACCACAGTAGCGACCTGTTTGGAGACAGTTATCTGCTGGAAACTGGAAACTGAGTTTGTTTGGGTTGGCATAGCTTTGAGTAACTAGAGATCTCAGCATGGCCTAAAATATCCTTAAATGCCACAATCCCAGCAGAAACAAAATAAGATGGGCACTTACCCAGCCAGGTACATACACACATTCCTGTCTGTATTTTTCTGGACAGAATGTGTAGGCTGCAACCTTTCCCAGATATTTTTGAGCAATATCCTTCTCAGCATGTTTGGGATGTCATGGGACCTAAGCTCTGCAAGTGCCAGCCTGGAGCCCAGCTCACGAACAGCCTGCTGTTCCACACTCCTCATTCAACAGGTACTTACAGCCACAGTGAGTTTGTACAGCAAAATTGAGGCAGAGACCCCCTAATTGCCTCTGTCTCCTCCATCTGAAAAATTCAACAGCCAATGCAAACCCCAAACCCCTGAGCAGAGATGACTTTACATGACTTAGAAGGCATAATTTCTCCCATCCCCTGATGTCATATTTTCCCACCAGGTTAGTAAGTACATGCTTCTGAGCAGCACCAGCATTTCTGAGATTGATTTTACTGATTTTCTGGATACAGAAATGCAGTGGATTTAAAATGTGCTGTTTGGGTACTGAGATTAACAGAAGCAGAACGTTTTTCACTTCCCATGTACACTTACCCTGGATGCATTTTCTGTAGTCGTGATGTTCTTGGTCTAGAAAAGTTGCTGCAAGTGGAAACCAGAATCAGCTCAGAGCTCTGTTGCAGGTGACTGAAGTGGGTGCAGTGGCAGAAGGTGAAGCATGGGACTGCCTGATTTTTTTCATAGTTTGTTTTTCCATTGAGTTCCCAAAGCTGTGGACGTTTCTACAAACAATTCAGCACACAAGTAACCCTACTGCATGTATATATTCCAAATTCAGCTGGTGAATTCAAAGGAAGGGCACATGTGCATGTGTATGTTCTCATGACCTACATCCCACAGGCACATGAAAGGCTGCAGCTCATTTGAAATTTGGTCTCTCAGCAGAGGCACAATCTTGAAATAACCTTTTAAAGTGTACCATCACACCTGAGTTTTTTCTGGCTGCAGCTGAAGACAGAGAAATAACATTCTTCTGGTCAGGCCTGAATCCAACAAATGTGCTTAGAGGAAAACTCACAATCCAGCTCTCTCCATGGAGAAGACCACTGACAGTGAGATTTTAGCAAACCAGTAGAAAAAAAAAGTTCCTTTTCTGCATTTCACGTGTTAAAAATATGAGCAAAAATTTATACATCTATATTGGCCAGTGTTTTACACTTTCAGAGAATCTCCCATTAACCTCAGATTTAATAGATTAAAACTAATCTATTCGCTGCATGTTTTATCCCCTCCTAAAAGGAAAAAGAGATAAATTTAATAATAAACTGTGAAACTTGGATATTGATGCTGCTTGGTGCTAAAAGAGCACAGAACATGGAAATCCCCTGATACTCTTATTTTCCATTTGTCTGTTTTCTAAACCATACTTTTGAATTTTCCATATTTTTAAAGCTTAATCTTCACAGTATGTCCTGATTTCTGCTATGCAAGTGGAAATACATGGAGTGCTGTGAATTTAGATACACATTTTTATATGATGCCTATTCTTTCTAGTTTCAAGACATAATGCAGAACATTTGCAGCTTCTTTACGACTCTCCTATATACACATTGTTGTTTTAGAGTCAAGCTGTTATATGTGCTGCCAGTGACTGATTCCTTTTGAAAAGTCTTAACTGCAGCAGTGATCAAAAGCAGGTTTTGGTCCAAAAAGCCTGATGGAGAAACAGAGTAAGAGAAAACAACGTGCTCAATGTACACTTTGAATGCAACATTGAATACTTTAATCAGAAGGTGAAAAGTGATTTGGTTTGGCATATTGCCATAGATCCCAGCTCCTGAGAACAGGAAACCCTAAAAACCCTAAAAGTCAGTAAAGAAGAGATTCACTAGGATCAGAGGAAGTGTGAGGAACAGGAGCAAGGAAAGATATGGTTTGAAGAAAGACATGACATGGAAAATGCTCACCAGAGGCAGAGATTACTTCAGGCAGAAATTAAGATACAAGTGTCTCAGAAAATGTGACAGGAAGCTGCTCTAGACCTTGATGGCAGAGTGAAAAGACAGGGGAAAGGCTGGCAAGCTCAGATAAAGAGGAGGTTGCAGCCTGGATGATGGGGTCAGGGACTGTGTAGAGGCTGCCAGTTTAGAGGAAAGGAGGGAAAGGTATTTCTGTGGATAGCAGGGCACTCTTTCTTCCGCGGTTTCAGAGAGGTGGGGAGGGAGAGTGAGCGGCAAGATCAGAGGGTACTCGCTGAGCACTGAAACAGAGAGGAGAAATTAACGGGGAGCTAGTGATCATTCCGGAGTGAAGGATCCTGCCAAGTGCTAGAAATGGCAGGCAAGAATAAAGGCTTTTCATGTTTCAGGTAATGACAGTTCAGACAGGCTCATCTATGTCAGAAACATCAATACAGTGTATTGCAGATGTTCACATGCCAGGCACAAACAAAGCAAACCCCCTTCACTTAGAAAACACCGGGGTCACGTTCAACTTTCATAAGCCTCCAAGCCACAGCTGGCACAATCCTTGTTCCCGTTTGCAGTGCCACAGGCTGTATCATGCAGCCCGCAGGTGATGGGTCTGTGCCTGTTCCCTGTCCCTGTGCAGAAGATGGAGGGACTCTGGAGAGCCTTGGAGGATGCTTGGGAGGGGCAGGAGGAATGCACTCCACCAGTGGGACCCTTTCTGCTTCTGGCATGGGCACTAGAAGTTTGTGAGCTTTGTGGGAAGAGAAAGGGAAGTGAGCAGAACAGGTGGAAATTGCCCTGCCTGTGCCCCAGCAGCCCTGATCCCATTTTTTGCTAACGGTGTGGAGCTGTTTGCTTGGAGCAGGGGGACAAGCAGGGAGAGGTTTGCAGAGCCTGTAGTGGAAACCCAGAACAGCAAAGCAGGAAATCTGGGTTTCTTTCGTGGTTGTCACCATTGGTGGGGAGGTCACTTAATCTCTGTGCTTCAGTTCCCCGACTCTGAATGTTGTAAACACTGGAGTCAAGAACAGGCACCGGCCGTGGCGGGGCGGGAGGAGCCTGAACACACACACGTGTGAGGACAGGGCTTCTCTGCTGCGTTTTCGCATCCAAAACCACAGCTCTGAATAAGCAGATATTTTATTACCCTGATGCTGGCAGTCTAATCTGAATCTTTCATCTCTCTTTGTGCCCTGATATGCGGCCATCAGGTGCAGGAGAATGGCCAGGAGGAGGCTCTGCTTGGCCCTCTTCGTGCACCCCCTTTGGTCTGCTCACAGCAGGAGCTTGAATTTGCTACCTGCCCTTCTTACTCTGCCTCTCCAGCAGTGTTGTAGAAGGATGCCAGATCTCTGCCCTCATCTGAAACACCATTTAGATCATGATGTAGTAAAGTGGTAAGAATAGTTGCATACTTAAATATTTTATGAGGTATTTTACTAATACTAAAGCTGGAACGAGCAGCCTGGCATCAAATTATTCATAAGGTAGCTCTGGACTAAAACATGGACACGTGCCTGTGGAAGGACAATTCCAGGGTTATAAACACCTACAGGACCACAGTTCTAGCCCCTAGCCCTGCCCTAGAATTCAACCAAAGTAATTGCAGCTTTAAGGCACCTTTTTTTTTTTTTCTGCTGTTCATGTTTATTGAAAGCGATTATTTCTTCATTTTCCACCAAGCCAGATTAAATTTTTCACTGAGAGATGTGTCTGCTGCCTAAATAATTGTTTCTTATACATTAGAGGCAGAAGGGACTTTGTCCAGCCAATTATACTGCTGGTTCATCCTACAAAGACATTGTTAAGCTGGTCATGGGGAGTAGAGATAGCACAGGTATTTACCCTTGCCGAGGTTGTTCTTATAAATACTTAAGATCTTTTACCTAATAACTGAAGATTTATTTTACATTATACACCCTTTTCCTATTTTCTTCTCCTGCCCTTGTCTTTTCTATATCAGAATAATCTGACTATCTTGTCACTTTTGACTCCTTTCTTTTGTTGCTAATGCAGTTTCCCTCTTTTGCCTCACTCCCCTTGTGAAGTCTCCTTGCCTTTGTGCCCTTTTCTAGGAGCATCATCTTCTATCACAAACTGCAGATTTTATCTTCCAGCCTTCTCCCATAGTGGCTGATTTTAATCCCTGGCCCTAGTCACTTGTGACTAATTGGATTGCTTTCATAAAATCATAGGCATTTGCAGTGGGAATTTACCCTGTGGTAATCTGAATTAAAGTAGCTCCACTCTTAGTTGTTACTACTTTCAATCAATTACTTTTCACTGTGAAAAATCAGGTTCAGGGTGAGTTTTCCTCTAACTTCTTTATTTTGAAGGCCATTAAGGTGTATCCTCTAGAAAAGGGCTAGAAAAGGGGATTTCTTTTTTTTTTTTTAGCCTTTTCCTTTGTTTTGTTTTTATTTTCTGTTTTTGTTTGATTTGTTTGTTTGCTTCTTTTAATAGAAACAAAATCTAGAAGAGAAAGTTTTGATTTAATTTCCCCCTTTTCCTTCATCCAGCAGTCGCTACAGCCCTTTCTCCTGTTTTCTGTCTCTTGGCTCCTTGCCCCCCATTGCTGCCTGGGATTTCTTTACCACATGGCACTGTGCCAAGCAGTGCCTTCCCTAAGGCCTCAGTATCAAATCTCTACTTGCCCTAAGCACCGTGTCCTTCCTCTGCTCGTTAGGCTGCCTCTTCCCTTTTCAGTGGCTTTTCTATTTCTTGTTCAGTACTGCTTTTACTTACAGATATTTTAGAACATTGAGGACCTTCTCAGGCTGTCTCCACTTGTTTTGGGGATTTTTTGGTGGGGATTTTTGTTTTGCTTTGGTTGGTTTTTTCGTTTTAATAGATAGACCCTATGTCTCATACTGGTGGAAACAGGCATCCTTGGATCTCATGCAGATGAGTGTGAAGGATACCTGAAGGAGGACACAGTAGAATCAAAAAAGCTATAGGGAATGGCAATTAAAATGATGAGGAGAATGGAGCAAACTGCATATGAAGAGAAACTGAGAGGGCTTGATCACCTTGATTTGGAGAAGAGACGGCTGAGGAAGGATATGACAGAAGCTTACAAAACATGAAGGGGACAGTAAGTGGAATAAAAAGCTATTGTTCACCTCACCCATCAATAGCATAAGTGAAATATGAATGAATTTATAAGAGAAAGTAGCAAGAAAAATTTTACATGGCAAAAAGAGAAATTTGAGAACTCGTTGCCACTGGAGGTTGTGGAGAAGGACAGTACCATAAGATGCAAAGGGACTGGAGTAAAAAAAGTCATGAACAACAGATCCATAAACAGATCCTAAAGAAAAGAAGCCAGGACATCCCCTCTAACCTCCCTAATCCTACAATTGCTGTGTGGGGCATTACATGGACAGTGGGCCTGGAGCGGCACCAAGGCTTGTGAGCTGTGCCCAGAGAGCCAGGACGTACAGACTGATGTATGGTCTGATCTGATCTGGGAGGGCATTTCCTGCTCTCTCCTGCCTTTCCTGTTTATTACTAGAGATCATTAAACAGCAGGAGTAGTGCCATGCAGAGAGAAGAAAGATGAGCAGGAGCGTGGCCTTTTTGGGTGGATGAACGCTCAGAGGATGGCAGAGTTAATAGGAGCCAGCAAATTTCAGAGGGCTCAGGTGAGACTGAGACACAGGGGTGCTCAGCAAGAGAAGGCAGAGGGAAGATGTGATGCAAATGGGTCTCCTTCTACACCAAACTATCTTGTTAGATGAAAATTGCAAGAGAGGAAAACTGATTTGTAGTTTTGCCCTGCTGCAACTCATTGTGGGTTGTAGTGATAATGAAAATAACCCAGAAAGGAAATATATGATGTTCCTGAGAACTGCTAAGAAATAGACTGGTTGTGTGTTAAGGAGAAAATTTGTTGCACACAAAAGGATATTTTGTGATTAAAGCCAGTTTCTGGTTTTATCCAGCCTTCCTGTATAGGCTGATTAGGGCTGCTCCATCCATAATTTTTAAAAATAATATCTATGCCCCCTGGTCTTTAGCCTTCTCGACCCAAACTGTGAGCAGTTACAGCTAGAGACCATCTCTTTGTATCCAGCACCTGAGAAACTTCATTTAATTTAGCATGTAATGCTATTCTATAGGCACTTTTTCCTTTGAATGGATGTGCTCTAATGTCAGAGTATGGAAATCCAGTAAACACATTCACTGATGTTATAAGGTGGGAAAATCATAAGTGAGCAAGAGAAGCATTTTCCTGTTGTCTATAATCAAGCTCTGGGAATCAGAAACACAGAGGTTTTAAAGCACCATTGAGCACGTGCAAGGTGAATATCAGAAATTTGTCATGGTGAATAAACATTGTGCAAGACATAATATACTTCATGTTTAGAAAATCTCCCACCCTTAATAGAGCTGGGGACCTTGTCTGAAGGTGGATCTCTTACCACTCCCCTGCACGAAATCCTAACCACCCTGCTTGGCCCTCTCCCAGACATTTGTAAGCAGGAGAGGAGTCAAACAGTAAAAAGTATACAGTCAAACTGTATATTTGGTCCAGGATGGCAGATTTGCAACTCCAGTTTATTTGTAACACAGAGAATGTTTATTCACCATGACAAATTTCTGATATTCACCTTGCATTATCTNAAGATAATTTTTTAAAATAAACAGATTTATTTCTTTGGTGCAAACTTGTTCCCATTGTCAGCATTTCTGCATGATTCCTGTTTACCTTTTGCCAGGGAGTAATTTCACAATCAAATTCAGTTAGTTCATTTTCCAGAAACCCAAACTGAAACTTAAAATAAAATTGATTTATAAAAAGAACGCCAAAATATGCACAACATAGAAAAAAAAAAAAAAAAAAAAAATCCATGCCTGGACTGTATCCAAATCAGCAATTAATTTGTGTCTACAAAGGGCTGTCACCCACTNCTTGCCTTGAACCCTGATAAAGAGGTGAAGTGTAATACTACCCTGCTCCCTATTTATCCAGTTCAACAGGCAGCTGTGTTTGGTCCAGCCAAGTGAAAACAGCAGCAAAATGTTCTTGTTTGTATTAGGGCTCCTTTAAATCTGTTTTGGCTGCTGTTTGCTGAAGTCTAATTTATCAAAAATGAGGCACCAGGAAAGAGTGGTTCCAGTTGAAAATCTTGAGGCAGGGATTTCTGCAGGCATCAGTGGTGCTGAGCAAAGTTGTCCAAAAAAGCTGCCCAAGTCTGAGCCAGAGCCAGGCATTGCTGATCTCCACAGACTGAATCTGTGGGAATTTGGGTGGTTAAAGGCTGGACACAAGCCAGAAGCTGTAAAAATAGGACACTTGACTCCTGTTTTGTGGCAGACGCTTGTGTTAGCATCTTTCTCTCCTAAGGAAATCTTCCATCTCCCTGTGTTAGTTAAGACCCAACAAGAGCCAGGCTGGCCCCAGCAACAAGTCCCTTCACCACTGACTCCTGGAGCATTTCTATCATCTAAAGTTGATGGTGTCTTTTTAAATGCAGCCCCAGCCCTCATGTGGGCAGGAAGACAAAATTCAACAAACAAACAAGCAAAACTCAATTCCTTTTTCCCCACTATTCAACCTGTCAGAACATCAGCACTGGAGAAACTGGATTCCTTTCATTTCAGCAAGGGGAGGGGATTTTTTTATCTTTTATCACCTTTTCATTTCATGACTGAGGATAAATAAAAAAAAAAAGAAAATGAAAAGAAATGTTTCAAGTTGAGTGAATCCTCTGGAGGTGCTGCAATTTGTCAGATTACATGAAGGTTTTCTGAACTTTTGAAACATTTTCAGATTAAAGACTTTCTTGGAAACTGATGTCACTCTCTTCTTTTACCCAAGGACTCTAAAATAAAAGCCTGAAATTCACTGTGGTTGGACAACACAGAGAGATCCCCACCCCAGTATGTCATTACTGAATGCATCCTCAGCAAATTTGCAGGAAAAAGAAGACTCTGGGGTGACCTAATTGTGATCTTTCAGTACCTTGAGGGACCTTTCAAGAAATGAAGGGGACTTTCCACAAGAGCATTTAGTGACAGGACAAGAGGGAATGGTTTCAGACTGAAAGAGAGTAGGTTTAGATATTAGGAAAAAAAATCTTTACAGAGAGGGCAGTGAGGCATTGCAACAGTTTGCTCAGTGAAATTCTGGGACCTCCGTCCCTGAAGGTGTTCAAGACCAGGTTGGGTGGAACCTATGGCAGGGGGATTGGAATTAAANCTGTCCTTCAACCTGCAGATTATAGGAGCCAGGACTGCATCTATCTGTTGGGGTAAAGTTGCTACCTAACCTTTGGACTTTCAGTCGGTCTGTTTTGTATCTGCACTGTTGATTTTTGCTCAGAATAGCCAGCCACAGTTGTGCATAGTATTGTGATTGCTACCTGCATAACCCCCATGATTTCAGTATATCTGAAGAACATCGTGCTATTGAGATACTAAAATGCAAATATGCACTGTGGGAATGCCCAGAAAAGATGGTTTCCCATCTGACTTCTGTTTTTGCAAAGGAAGATAAACATTAAACAGTGGAAAGAACAAAAACATGATGGGAGTTGAGAGCATGAGGCAAGAGGAGAAGACAGAAAAGTTCTTTAAACTAAGGTTTTTGCAAAACAACAAATACACTTGCCTTGAAAGCAACAGACGTTGTTTTCACATGACAATAGCTATCACACAGGGGCCTCAGGCTCAATGGAATCTTACAAAGTATTTTTAGATGAGGGTGGCTTTGCTGCTATCAGTGTCTAACCTCAACTATCTGGTAGTGTACCAGTTCCTTGCTTACCTTTCAAATGTCTTGCCTTGGCCTTCTACAGCACCTCAGATTTCTGAGTCTTCTGTGTATGAGCAGATTTTGTCCAACTAGTTAGTGCAGTCTGTAAAAAATTCTGTGAGTTCAAAGCAAGGCTTAAACAACACCAACATGTACAAATCCAGAGGTGAAAGACAGAAAGTTGGAAGACTATTTAGAAGGCATAGCTATGAAAAGGTGAACAATTCCCTTCTTCTTCTCTGCCCTTTTTATATCATTCAGACAATGTGGACATTTTCAAGGAGATGTTTTATCTATAACTTAGTGAAGTTAAGTCTATCATTATCTTCAAATTGTTGAGCGTGTCAGGCATGAAAGGTTGTGGTCACCCAAAAGCTACTTTGCAAAGCACACTTGGTGCAACAAAACCATCATGTTATGAAAAAGACAAAAGGAATTCAAACTGGAGACAACTGCAGTGCAACAATTCTGCACTTGGAAATAATTTCCAGCAATAAATTGATGTTCATTTATGGGGATGGGACTAGGGACCAAAAGAAAACTAGCAGACAAAACAGCTTGCTCAGTGGGGTTAAGCCCAAAGTGGAGAGAGGAGAGGGGGCAGTGTGGCACCATGAGGTCTAAGCAGGCCCTCAGCAGGCCTGCCTTTAGAGCAGCTGGAACATAAGTCATTGTGTGGCTGAAGCCATTTCAGCTATAAAAGTTGCCACTAAACTGACATATGATTGATAGCTGATAACACCTTTTATCTTACACTGCCTGAGTCATCCTCATTAGAATTAGCACACCAAGAGCAGCTTGTAAATTAGGGGTGTAATTGCCTTAACATCCCAACAGTCAAGAGAGAGAAGAATGAAACTCCCAAATTAACCCCGGTTTCCTGGAGGTGTGTCTCCCTCTCATGGAGTATGCACCTACAATCATGAGTCAGCTACCCCTTCTTGGTGTCCAAACTTAAGTAAATTGGTTTGGAAGCTATTCTCCAAAAAGTCAGAAGGCAGCAGTGATGGAGCAGGGTCTGTGTCACACAGGGATGGATCTGTGCAAGAAAGAGTCCCAAGGCATGGAAATGAGGAGCTGTGTCTGCAGCAAGGGGATGTCTTCTTCACTATGTTTACCAGTAGACCTCCTCTCCAGTGCTCCTTTCAAAGTTTATACAGTCCTCCCCAGCAATCCAGGTGTCTTCCAGAGGACACTGGTGACAGGAATGCCATCTGCCACAACAGGCTCTTTCAGTTTCATCCATCCATAACTCCAAAGGCAATTTATTTCAACTGCCCAGCATATACATTGCAATGACAGATAAATTGGTGCCTGCACTCCTTAGTGGAGATGGAGCCAATGCCAAGGTCCAGCACTCTGGATCAGAGAGATCCAAATACTGTACAGCTAGTAAAACACAGGGTGTGCATCAGTCCTGCTGCACCTTCCTCCTCTTTGTTCAACTCCTACTGTCAGGAATGTTGATGCATTTCCTGTATAACCACCCAGCTCTTTCATACCAAAAAAGTGACTGCTTTTCCCTTCGAGGCTGTGGATAACTGCTGCCAAGAAAAAGCAGAGATGTGTCTGGTGCTGCAGTAAACTATGAAGACAAGGAGAGCTTACCTTTCCTTTCTGAGAAAACTGGGACATCACATTCCCTCTTTAATCTCAGAATTTTTGATACCCTTCTTGATTTCCATAATGTTTCAGAATGTTTGAGACGTGTTGGGGATAGCTTGGAAAGGATACATTTTTGTTCTCTTCCTTAGGTAAGTGTCACTACATCAGAAACAAGGTCTTTGGGATGCACAGGCCTGTCAATTCTCATCTTCTTAACATGCTCATATTTATTCTCATGCCAATATTTTCCACTCAATGAAAAAGCTTTTTGGAGTTTTACTCCAATATATTCACAGGCAACAAACATACCTACTCTCTGTCTTTGATTTGCAAAACTAAACAAGCTGACAGCTTTCTCTGTCCATTCATAGAAAAGGTCTCCTTTCCCTCAAGCATCCCACACTGTGAGAACTCTGCTTGGAGAAGCCGAGGAATTCCCATGATGTGCATAGAAAATTACCAGGCATGAAACAGTTCTGAAAAATACTGTGGTTTAAGGCATCCTATAATCAACATTTTTTACTTTTCCTTCTTAACATGTTGAGGTTGTCTATTAAAATGGATTGAGGTTCTAAAAATACAATTCAAATTCTTAAAATAAAATTTCAAGAAACAGAAAATCCATAAAATAATTGTAACATTTTTAAAATCTAAGCATTTTCAGTAAAAGAATTTTAATAAAACACACAACCTTATGTTACAAGTCAAAATAGCATTAGTAGTTTCAGTGATGCTTTAAATTAAGCTGATTTATACATGTGTTATTTAATATCTCTAAGCAATATTTGCCTCATTTCATATAGATTTCAGGTTGCTTTTGGCAGTTTATATATAGCAGCTAACTCCTTAACACATTTGTGAATGTGATTAATTTATTTTTAGTTGTTTATGGCGAGTTCATATGTTTCTGTAAGTAGCAATGATGGTAAAATTCTCCCAAAGCACGGCAGTTACAGATGCGAGCATTATAAAGACTAGAGAGTGTGTATCATCCTATAAATTTGTCCTTGAGATAATACAAAATGAGGCACAGTCAGTTAAGATATTAATCCTGTATGTTTAAAGTCCCTGACAATGAAACTATTTTATGAAATAGCTTTTAGGGCAGTTAAAAGAGCGGTTCTGTCTCCATTAACACCCACACACACATTAAGCAAGCCTCCATTTCACTTTGATAATTTTAGAACTGGATAGCTTTGTTATGAAGCTGAGAGAGCAACAAACTCTGTGTTTCTTTTGTGCTGCCTGCAAAATGGGGGAGATGATCTCCAAAAGTGGGTGTCCTTTATACAAAAGCCAGGGACAGCAGGGCTGGCACCAGGTGATGCCTCTGTGCCTCCTGGGGAGCTGCTGTCATTTTACAGGGGACCATCACTGCTGGGACCCCGTGCCAAAATTTTGCAAACCTTTAATGCCACAAAAATGGTCTGCTCATGACAGAGCACTAAACTTCACGTCAAAGGCTGCATCACAACTATCCTTTCCAATTCATCCTGGAGGGTGTACGCATGTATTTCATACAGCTATATATATATATATATATATATGTACATATGTACAGTCACATCTGCTTTAGCCAAGGAGCTTCAGCGAGGCACTTAAACACAAAGCGATGGTCTGAAGAGGAAAGGCTGTGGGGAGAGGCAGACCTCGGCAGGCTGTGGCTACAGCAGGTACTGCGAGTGCTTTGCCTCTTTTCTCAGCCTTGCCCACTCTTACCCAGCTGCTGTGCTGCCACCGCGGATCGCCCCGTTTATGGCTCCGGAGCTGGGACGCTGTCAGTACAGCTTAAAGGTGAGCGCCTAATTCCCAGCGGAGCTTGAGCAGGAACTGGGTCTTCAGGCCCATCTCCCTCTCTCCCTCTGCCCCCTCCCTCTCTCCTCTCCCCCTTCTCCTTTGCTCTTGCAGCTCATTAACTCACTGATTTCAAGCTTGGTCCCAGCAGATTTTCACAGAGGCAGAGCAGTAGCTGAGCTGCACCGACAATCTGTGTGTTATTATCTAAAAGGAATTGCTGCTGATCCGTTGACAGGAGAGCAGACTAAGAGATAGCAAATTCTCCCCTCCTTTCTCTTCCTTCCCTCCCTCCCCCGCCCCTTCTTTTGGGCAGTAAGAGGGAAATAGTTGTGCCACTCAACGAGGATAAGGCACCAACACGGGTAATGAAAATATGCACAATTCTATGATGTAAGATGAAAAGCTCAGGCACAGAAGCACTCAGGTTTAGGGGGAAAGCCTGGCTCGTAGCTCACGGGCATTCAGAAGAGATCCTCAGCGGCTGCCGTCGATGCTGCCTGGTTTCATTCACTCGCAGATGAAGCAAGTGCTGCTGTGGCAGGAGACAGACTGGCACTGCCGAGCAGCGTGGCCGTGTGGACGTGGCCCACGGGGGTCTGTGCCCCGTGCATTGCTGTCAGACCCCCTGGCACCTCTCTGTTCCTTTCACAACAAGGAGGGCTAGCTGGAGAAACTATCGCATCTATGCCTGTGTCCATCTCAGAGTTTGTAGTGACAAAAGCAGCAGCATAACCTCTTCAGAGAAATACCACCCAACAACACTAGAGCTGCTGGGTACACAGAGCAACGGTGGGATTTTTTCAGTCAATGGTTCAGGTGCTCCTGAGGCCCTATGTTGACCCCACTCTGACATTTTTCTCTATGTCAGGATGAGAACCCACTGTCAGAAGAAACCCCAACATAACCACAGCACTGAGGAGGAGTCACGTCTCTAGAGCCTTAGCTGTCACAAAAGCTGTCCCAAGGCAAAGCAGAAGAGCTGCTGGTTACCACTGGTTCTGCTGGGTTTTGTGCTGGTGTTAGCCAAATCTCTTTAGGATGGCACAAGAGGGATGGGTGCAGAGGGGAGTAACTTTGCTTTACCAGAGGCTGGAAGGGGAGCACAGAACAGCAGGGTGGGAATCAGATCAGGTGTGGAAACTCAGCAGAGCAAGTAAGTTAGCATCCTGTCCCCAGTGGGAAAAGTGTTCCCATGCTGCTTACAAAACAAACAGAGAAAATGGATATTTCTGGGCCACCATCCCATGCAGGGAGGGATGGAGGGCAGCCAGCTCAGAAAGAAACCCTGCAGCACTGGTGGCTCCCTCTGAGCAGAGGAAGACCCTATTATGGTGGCCCTTGCTCTCCCCTCTTGGGCATAATTATTTAAACTATTCATTTCCTAATGTTTGTTTTAGAGTAACAGATAGATGCACCCCATGATATTTACTTGTGTTTTGCCTTGGTGCCAAGTACTACCCTGTATTCTGTGTGTTGAAATGTAACAGGGACACCACTGCTTGCTGAAGTTTATTCTTCCAGTGCACAAGACAAAAAAAACCTCAGATTTTTTTTTTCTGCAGATTTACACACAGGAGGATGAGCAAAACCCCACCCAAGTAGGGTTGCACTTCAGCAACTCTTAAGCACATCTGCTTTACAGCATCATGTACTTAAATTATTTGCTAAATCAGGACCTTCAAATGGAGCCAAAGAGATTTCAGGAAAAAGGTTCCAGTGCCAGCAATTAGAGGTGGACTAGCCAGGTCCAAAATTTTTGTGTTAATTGTAGGAAGGTATTTTATCTACTAGTGCATTCTTTCAAGTCATACATATAACTCTTCCACAAGTAATCCGGGAGGTCAAAAAAACATTTCACAAAGCTTCCAAGATGCAAAGACACAATAAGAGGAATTTATTATTTTTTCCATTAAAGCGCAAAAACAGAAAGAAGGGTGCCACTTCTCTGGAAAACACATTGGCTCTCCTGCTCCTCTGAGGCTCTTCTAGGAAACAAGTCTGGGTTCCTTTGGTTTCCTTTGAAGAGGACAATGTCACTGAATTTCAAACCATTCATTTGCAGAGACCAAAGACAAATATTTTCCTGAACTTTGACTACCCGAATCAGGGAAAAAAAAATGTTTATAAACAGACACTGATGTTATTGATGACATACTTGGCTGAAATCACAAAGGCTTATCAGTATTCAGGGGCTTCTGAAGTAGGGTTTGTAAATGTCTAATATGTGTGTAAGTGAGCTATTTCCTGTAAATCAATGTACCTTACTTTAGACTTCAGCTTAATAGCAAACATACCCTCCAAAACAAATGACACAATCATCGCTTTATCTCTACATGAGCTCTGTCCTATACCATTCTGCTCTTTTGTCTTTTTCTTTCAGCAGAAAATTTGTACTTGTCATAAGCTTCAATTAAGGTAAATGAGCGCTATAAATCTGGAATCCCTGAATGTATAATCAGCAAACAAAGGCTGGTTTCTTGGATGTTTTTATTAAGAGGATGTACATTAATGAATAGATAGCAACAAATGCTAGAGATGACAACAGCATGGCAAAGTGGGGGCTTGCTTTTTATGGTTTTAAGAGTGCTTATTCTGATAATTTAGGAGACCAGAAGAATAACATGGAGCAAACACACTAGTTCAGAGATCAGGGAAAGAAAACAACCCTATTTCTTCTTGTCCTTTAGACCACAGAAGGCAGATGGGTAGAGGTTTCTGTATTCTGGATTTCTGGTATTAGCAACATTTTCATGGCCAGTCCCCCCTGCCAAGTGATGTAAACAGACAATATCCTGAACTTGTTGGATCCCAACCAGTTTATCAGATCTTCATGTGCCCTTGTTTATTTTTCAGAGCTGCCATGTGGGAAGCACACTCTTGGCCAAGCAGCAGAATTTGATTGAACTGGCTCTCACACCACTGGTGATCCTGGTCCACAGCTCCATCTTGCCCTTTCTTTCCAAGCCAGTACCAGGATCTAATGCACATAATTTGTCCTATGGAGCTTCTAGAGTCGAGCTGTTGTGTCATTTCTCAGGCACAAAGTCGGCAGAAGGCAGTTTGTCTGTCTCTTTCATGGCTCACAGCGTGCCCAGCTGAATCACCAAGAAGTGGAAGCATCCAACACCGTGAGTTCTCCCTGTTCTGTGAACTGAGGTGAGCAAGTAGCCCAGCCTGGCTGTCCCATGGGCTTTGGCACGTCACAGGGTCCCTGGGGAGGCTGACCCTGGGGCCCTGCTCACTGTCACGTGCACCGAGCGAGCCAGGTAAATATCTGATGTGGTGCTCTTTGGACAGAAGCTGTTTGCCAACCTTTAGAAGAGATTGAGGCTCTTGTTTCACAACTGAAGGGGAGAAAGTGAAAACATTTGTGAGCTGGGCCTGTCTGAGTACGCACATCTCTCTTGCTAAACAGGATGTCTAAATTGCTAAGTCTTCAGTAGCGTTTTCAGCAGTAATGTCGCATTACACAGAAACCTCTTACACAGAGCAAAAGAATCGCCCCTGTCGCAATGGACACGAACAGAAGAGACCCAGGCTCCTTTAGAAAGTGGTCAGTGGGTTCTCCTTTATTGTGGGATGAGCTCCTCCTTATACAGAATGTCAGAGGCCAGTTTGATTGGTAACACAAAGGTAAACTTTTCAATCAATTGGTCATCCCAGAGGGACATCAGAAGAAGGTCACTCCTATAAGAAAGAATGTAAACATCCTTATATTTACAGAACATTGTTCTTCTGTTTATCAGAAGAACACCTGGGAAAGAATCCTTCCAAGATCAAAACATCCCAGGCATGAAAGTCAGGACTACACGGCCCAACATCAGTCAGGGCTTAAGAACACTTCGAGATTTATGAATTTGAAATTATCTTCTCAAATTAAAAATGGCTGCCCAGAGAGAGGGAGGAGATAGCCTGGACCATCTTACACACCTACAACACTAACCAGGCAGAGCAGAAACTAACCCAGACTTCTTCGAGCAGATGTGAATGGAACTTTCCTGCCAGCACTGCTTGCCTGTGTGCACTCTCTAAAGTCCAGACAACAATTATCAGCCATCATCTCCCTTCATGATAATTCTCATCAAAAGGGAAGAATTAAACCACTGGATTCACACATTATGGAGACAGGAGAGACACAGAAATGACTGCAAATGTTCTAAGATTATGTATTAACCTTAGGAAACAAGAGCTATTTATCTGCTAGAGTAGAAGATGGTATAGCAGCTATTCCTAAAATCAGAAGTGCTTACTGAAAAACCTAACACCATGTATTCCATTAACTAAGAGGAATCTTTGCTGTATATCTTCACCCATACAAACAGCAGAGGATTCACCTGCTCCCCTCCCTGGTGAGCACAAACATCTGCACAGCTCTCCACTTCGTGGTATCACTGACATCAAAGGCAAAATCTCCCTGCACTCAAGTGGAGCAGTTGGGTGCATAGTGAGCTCCTGTCTAGCCATGCAATGTAAGAGAAGGAGGTCACCAGCATGGTGAACAAATGTAGGTAAAACCCACACACACCTCCCTTGCATCTAAACCCTCCATGCATTTCATGCAGCATGGACTCAGGATAGCTACTTCCTGGAGAACCCCTGTGTGTTTGTGCATGAAATAGACACCAACAATGCAAGACATCCCACTGCCCTGCAGTGCTGATACTGCACTGGAGAGCTGGACGTGCAACACCATCCTTTAAATCTTCCACTCTTTTCACCAGACACCTGTTTTTGTGCCATTAGCCCAATGAAGACTTGTCTCAGCAAACACCAGGGACATTTCCACAACGTGACTGGAATGAGAAATCCACTGGGCCATAAGATGCCCAGAGTCTGTGAAAACTCCTTTCATCAGGAACTTTGGGAGTGGTTTTGCATGGGTCTGAAATTCACCATTCCCGGGGGATGGCTGCAGTGTGCTGTGCAGGGACAGGGATGCAGATGGACCAAAACATCCTGGGCCATTCCTCCTCTGCAGCTGGGCACTACTGGAACCATCCTTGGGTCTGGGAGAGTCTAATGCCCTGTCAAGAAAGTGTTCTGGAAGGGCTGAAACTCTCCTTTGTGAAGGCTCCACACATGGCTGAGGTCAGGCTTGAGGTATGCTGGGAGAACTAGGAATTCATTCCTTTGCTGCAAGCTTGGTAAGGGGGATTTTCTCTGTAATATCTGAGTGCTGCTTTATAATAAGAAACTAATTACTTAAAATGAAGTAAGGCTCAGTGCAACTAGAGAATGAAATGTAAAATATAAATATACCTTGTATCTACAGGACAGCGAGGAATTGGCTACTTTCCTGCAATTTTCACCTCAGCTCACCTTGGTATGCAGTCACTTCACTGCTCTGCCTTAAACTTCATTTCTGTGCCAAGTTAATAAGGGTGCAATCTTTCCCATTAATTTTAAGAGGTTTTAGAGCAAGCCCTGCACATGTGGGAATTACAGCTGCGTGTGATGGTGCTGCCTGCTGTCTCTGAAGCTCTCATTCACAGAGCTCATCGCACACCAGTCCATAGGCAAGCAGCCAGAAATGCACTTGTTAGCTCCTTGTAGATACACCTGTGAGGTGATTACAGCAGCACAAATGGATTTTTGTGAACTGGTAGTCACTGAAAAAGCCAATGCTCTTCACAGATGCAGGCCACTGGGTCTGACCCAGTAAAGCAAACTAAGGTCAGATCAAACCATTCAACTCCCTCAGTTCCTGAGAGTGTTTAGGCAGCGCTGGTTTTGGTACCATTTAGCGAAATGAAGAAATTAGGTTTTTTCTAATAGTTACAAGAAACTGATACTACCTTTTCTATTAGTACTCCAGGATACTTTGGGCTTCTCCAGGTTTACTATGTCTGTCTGCCTGGAAAATTTTGAACCGGCCTTGGCTGTTTCCTTGAGCAATGTGGCAACAACCAGATGGGGGATACTTTCAGTTACTGATCCTGGTGTCTATTTCTGGAGTAATTTACTGAATATATAATATTTCAGTAATCACTGAAGCAGAGCCTGGTCCCCAACTGCCAGTTTATAGATCCTATGGATTTTCTGTCCTCATCTCTCAGTTAATGTTTAATATTGAATAGTTGTTTTCATTGATAAATATTTAAGTGAGAGAGGTATGCTTCTGAGGGGTCTTACAAGAGGGATGGCTGAGAAGAATTAAAAAGGAAGAAGTTGATTTGAAGCCAAATGTAAATCACAGTGGGGATATGACCTGAGTCTCTTTTCCCTTGGATGAACATCCACAGAACTCTAGAATTAAGGAGCAAGACTATAGCATTGTAGGCAGCCAACACCTTTGAGGGTATTTGTTTGTTCATTTCTTAGGCAATGTCTCTGGGATCCACCCAAGGCAATCAGATACAAATTCCTAGAAGGACAGAGACCCTATCTGTTAATGACAGCATCCTGCCATGCCTTGCTGCAGCTGTTCCCTGACAAGAGGAAACAGCCTCAAGTTGTTCCAGAGGAGTTTTGGATTGGCTATTAGGGCTGTCAAGCATTAGCACTTGCTGCCCAGGGAAGTGGTGGGATCACCGTCCCTGGACAATTTTCAAAGATGTGCAGATGTGACACTGAGGGACAGGATTTAGTGCTGGACTTGGCAGTGCTGAGTTCATGGACTGAACGATCTTGAAGATCTTTTCTATCCTAAATGATTCTACAATGCTATGGCAACACCAGTGGCTTTTCTGTCCTCTTCCTAGGCATAAAAACTAGGAGGAGCTCCATTTCATCTTTCCTCTAGCTGATTATAGAGCTTTCTTGGCCTTTCCTTGCCACCATAAGCATTAACTTTTCCTCTGTGCTGGGATTTGTATTTATTTGGGTCTCTGCTTCAAAACATACTACCCCTGACTACAAGCATGTTACTGCATCTGTATTTGTAAACATGCTGAAAGGTGCACAGGATCATGTCTCTGGAGACAGCTGAGCATCTCATGGTCCTGTGGAACAAAACAAGAAGAGGAAAGAGCAAAACATCTCGTATATAGGTTAGTAAATCATGTGGAGGGTCTAAGGGGAAGAAAAATGGGTCCCATGAGTAGATCCAGTCAGAACCAGTAAGATGGCAGCTAAATCAACTCCCTAAGGGATATCTTTTTTTTGGCACTTGAGCACAAGTATCCAGGTATACTTTTCCTTTTGAACAGTGCCTCAGTCGTGTGCTCGGAGCCATCCTCACCTGCCCTCTGCCCCTTCAGTGTCTGGAAAGTGGGACAGCTTCTGCTGCAAAGAGCACAACCCTGCCCAAAAGGTAGCCAAGGTGGTTGCAGCACTGCAGGAGAAGATGCTTTCAGCTCAGAGCAGGTAGGCAATAGAAGATATCTGTCCATTCTTTGGCCTATAGAATCAGTCCAAAGCTCCTTGCCAACTTCTCACCACCAAGATGTGGTAGAAATGGAATTTCTTGATCCCAGCTTGGTTTTATTTGACTTGCTGTTTAACACACAAAGCATGGCCAGCTCTAGAGCTACCAAGAGACAGAGAGGCTGCTGCTAAGTGGGATTTTACATCTTAAATTTATTCATAGGAGCAGATTAGCTGATTAGTCATATTTTTTTCAAGTGCTGGTCCATACTATCTCAAAGTCCCAACTGTAAAAAACAGGATAGTTTCCCTGCTTTTGGAACTGTTTGGGAAAGAATGAAATTCTTGTAAGGAGTGTGAAGTCAAAAGTGAAAACTGTGCTTTGGTGTATGAACACACATCTCAGTGAGTTCCTGGGATAGAGGTGTTAATAGGTGCCATGGATACAATAAAGCAGAGGACTTGTTTCCTGGTGGAGTGATATTTCTTTCTGTTTATTCACATTACACTTATTATAACACTATCAGCATGAAGAGGGTTATAATAATGAGGGCAGCAGAGATAAGATCATGTGCCTGCACAGGCTGCTGTTACCTTGCACACAGCTTGATCCTATTCAAAGGCTTAAACATACTTAAATCCTATCCAAATCCTTTATCACTTTAAGCCTCTTATGGCTTTAATGCTTCAAAAATACACCCTGGATCACTCTGCCTGACAAACTGCAAAGGGAGGAAAGGCTGGTACTTTTGATGGCACCTGGGGCTTGTGCCTTGCACACCTAGCTCAGGGTCTTCAGAAAATCTGATGTGGCCATGCAGGATCCCCCTGGGACCAGAGACAGGAGGAGGCTCCCTGACCCCTGTCTCTGGGGACTGGGATGGTGCTGGGCATCATGGGCATGGGAACACATACCTTTCTGGGACAAATGAGATGGAAGTGGGTTCATGGTGCTGTAAATTAAAGCCTCTGCATGGCAGTGGGCTGTTTGAAAATGTGAGTGTCCTTCTGGTGCTGACATCCCTTATCTTGGAACAGGCACAGTACCAGAGATCCATGTCACCCCTGTGTTAGGGTAGCAATTGTGGGAGGGTAGGGTTTATTTTCCAGCCTGTGTGCTCACCCTGCTTGGCATGGCAGAGACCCCATGCTGGCTAGAGCCTGTAGCTTTGACTGGAATATGAAGAATGAAAAATGAGAGCAACAAAGTCACTCTTTGGAACTGGAGTTTGTTTTGGAGGGAGATCTCTTTTTACCTCTAAAGGTTTGGTATCATGAGTTGAGGGAAGGCATCATTATCCCACCACAGTTCTTTTTCCAGAGACAAAAATAAGAGGTTAGTAGGTTTGACATTAAAGGATGCTTTTAAAGTGTTCTTTTGCAGTATATTTTGTTGTATGTATCCACCAAGTGTGGGAATAAAATGTCATCCTTAGGGGTTTACTCATCATGCGGCTTCTCTTGTTTCAATGAAAATAATTTATCCCAGACACGTACATGCAATAGTGCTTTGCAAGGAACCACATACTGTACCAAATGCTGCATACTGTACTCAGATTAGAACTTTGTGTCAACTCATGTGAATTATTTGCAAGGCAAAATACAGAGGAATTCTCTCCAGGGTAACTCTGAGGTTACAGCAGTTCATTCAGCAAAGACAAATCAGCTTCTGGGCTGGAAAAAAGAGCTTTATGATCTGCTTGTGAGGCTGTTCTGGTTCAAATAGGACTGTGCCAGCAGCAAATGCTAACAGGAAGTGTAAGACATCTCAGAGATTGGCAGCAGTGACCATTTTCCAGCACACACTGCAGACGGCGCACTGGGGACGAGCTCCCGAGCTCCCTGTGTCTGAGCAGGGGCAGGGCACACAGGTAATAATGCACTGGGGATGCAGACTGGGCTCCCTCCCTCCTCTCCCCATCACCTCTGCATGCCAGCTTCCATGCAATTGTGGCCCAAAGTAACTGAGAGTGACAGGGCTGCTGGGACGACAGGGTGATGGCACCCACACAGCCTTCTTACTGCTGATGACACATGCATCAGGAAGGAGCATGGTTTTGGGTTAGGTGCTACCTCCCCACCCCTGCCCACTCTCATGACAGCACAGCCCCTTCAGTCTGCAAGTTCAGACTGCCTGATTCACCACTAAACTTGTACCTTCCTATAAAACCCTCTTATGTTGTCAAGCCAGACCTCACAGGAATTGAGGACATCTGTGGGCTAATGCTCGTGTAGCTGCCATGTACAACAGTGACAGTGTGCATGTACCAGCCCAAACTGGGCACCTACCAGATGCATCTGGACCTAAACTTCTATCAGCTAATTGGATCTTTTAACACCAGGACATCTTAGGTCACCTATGAACCTCATACAGCACAGCCTCATGAAAGGCTCTTTAGTGTCTTGAAATGCTGACTTCATACAGTTCAGATCCCCGAAGCTATTTGGGCTGTATATGGGGAAAATATACAAAAAAAATCCCTGCCTCCTCAGCCTTGTATCACACTCGTCCTCATAGTAAAGATGCAGTGCTAGGTTAAGTCTCACCCCTACTCTGCCCTCCATCCTGTTGGGTATTTGCCTCTTCTCAGAGAAGCCCATGGACTCATCCAACTCCTTGATACCCTATGGCTGATGGAAGGGCAGAAAATGCAAAAGGACCTGCAATGCCTCTCAGGGCCAGAGAATGCCTCCAGAGGCACTGAGGGGCAGAGTTACAAGCTTGTTGTCCAACAGCAACAAACCATGGGAGCTATAGGGTCTGCAGCTCTGCACATCCAGGTTCAATGCATTCCAGTAATGACCAGCGCCAATTATTAGTAGCAAATCTGGGGAAATTTAAATTTCCCTGAGTTATGTACACTTACATAGTCTTTCTGATGACATGTACAGCCCAAACAGATATGGGGAGGGATTTTTTTGTTTGTTTGCTTAAACTTTAATTTGCTGTTGTCATTGTTAGGGTTTTTGTTTGGGTTTGGTGGGGGTTTTTTTGTTTTGTTGTTTCATTGGGGTTTTTGGGGGGTTGTTTTTTTGTTGTGTTCACATTCCTCTTTTGTCTTCATTTCCATCCCTGCTTTCTTTTTTCCAACATTGGAAGAGAGTCCACCCTTGCAATATTTTTGATGTGGCTTACACCCAAAGGAGCTGGGTTCCATACAATGAAGATTTCCAACCTTCATAGGCAATTCAGCGCATGAACTACAGAACTGCATGAACTACAGATTTCACATTGCCTTCCCTTGTTAATCAATTGCCCAAGAAATCCCAGCATTCAAAGAGGAACAAATATATTCTTTTAAAGTTGTCCTAAAGAAAGGGAGAAGTCCATGAAAGGATACTGCATAGCCCTATGCATGGAGTCTGCTGAGGAGACCAGCATCACAAACCCAAAGTTGGGCCTGTCATGCAAGCTTGCTCATCTCTGGAAGAATTGGTACCACTCTCTCTACCACGTGTGCTGACACTTAATAATCTGATCCTTTAGTACTCTGACAACTTGGGAAATCTACCTGTGTCCATCTTCTGAACCTGGTTATGAGGATCATGTTTGTCTGTTTGTATCTTTGTAAGACTTTAGCACTCATGGGGTTTTTTGCCTCTTGTGTGTGGGGATTTGCGTTGTTTGGTTTTTTTGTTTCACTCTCTTTGACCTTAAGTGTGAACTCTTGGAGCCATAGGAAGAGAAAATTCTTGCATCACCTATAGACATGAAAATCACCTTCACAGACTCATGTACAAACAAACAAGCAAAATGATGGCACCCTCTGTCAAACTAGATTTTTCCATCTCAGCTGAAAGGGGTCTTCTTGGAGGGATGGACATGTCACTTTCTACCTCTGGTCTGAACTTCTGCTATGACATGTGAAATCAAGGAAGGGAAAAGCATCCAGCTGTTTTGCTATATTTAGACATCTTGTGTCTTTCTCAAGGTAGTTGAAGCATCTGCACGTAGAACCACTGCCACTTGAGCAATCTGTCTCTGGGACAGCCCCAGGGGTGTTCGTGACCTGTGCGTGCTGGGGCTGTGTGACCAGCATTTGCACAACCTGTGCCAGACAGTTCTCTGGTGCAGAGCAGGGTGAAGCAGGTGTTGTGAAGGTCAGCTGGATGGCAGTAGGCTGAAGGCAAGTGAGACCATCATTTCTTATCCCTTACCTCTCCTGGACACAACCCAGCTCCCAGTCTGGCACTGCATTCCTCTTACATTGGGGTTTACTCCTGAAGGACTGCTATACCAAACCCAGGATGCAATGGTGTGAACATGACAAAAACAGAACCACTCAGCCTCCCCAGCAGCCCCTTCTGTCCCTCTTTCATCACCCATCAAGTGCTAGGCAGGTTTTATTGCAAATATCTGTTTTCTAAAAATGACTTGACCATTCATTCTTTCCATTTCTAGAAATTAATGAGAAATGGAGAGCTTAGAGGGAAGCTCTGGCCACTTCATGCTGCTGCAAGCAGCTGTGGTAAACCACTTGGACCTGAAGCAGTCACAAGGACATCTGTTCCAGTTGCCTCATACCAGAAGCCACAAAAGGTCCTGCAGGATGCTAAAACAACCTTGGAGACTTCTGTAGCAAAGACTCAGATCCTTAGGGACTTCACTTGTACCACACCCAGAAAGTAGGAGGACCCTTCTACGTATTTGGCCCCCACAGTGCAGGTAGGTCATGGCCAAAGTTGCTGAGAAATAAAAACACTCCATTCCACTGTCCAGCAGCCAAAGACAATATGATTGCTATAGAGATGCATCTCAAAGATTTGGAGACAAGAACTTTCTCCTAAATTGTACTGACAGTTTTCCTGCAAGAAATAAACTTAACTTGTCCCCTCCATTGGCAGCCACTCGTTAGGAAGCTTCCCTCATGTCTTGGTTTGTATTGTGCTTTCTTCCAGGACTGGGTAGAAAGGTGTATTTAAAACTGGGATAAAGAAAGGCAAGACATCTGAGGTCAAGGATTGTCAGCGAAATTTTGTTTAGCTAGAGAGATCACTAGCTACAGTGTACTGCAAGAGCTCCGGTTCAGCTGGCCTGGCCCAGCTGTTGAGGTAACAGGCAGTTTTGCACCTTTCAACAATGCTGTGGGTTTATTTCCCAGCAGAAATACTTGAACTCTGTCCAAGTGAGTGACTGATTACTGCCTCTCACTTTTCCCCCCAGCACAGGAGGACAAGCAGGCCCGTTTGGAAGGGAGCTCACATTTCTTCCTGCCTTGCTCTCTGAAGGCATGTGAGCTCAGCCGCCTCTTATCACTCCAATCTCTGCGGGCCTGAGCCTCTGGGGTTAAGAGAGTTCAGGACCACACAGAATCAGATGCTACATTAGATGGATAGCAGGAGTCCAAAAGCTGAGGCTAATGCTGAGAACTGTGCAGTGGGAAAGCAGACACTGCATTAGCTGAGTGCCATGATGCTTTCAAACATTCTTTGATACCATGATGCTAAGTTTTGTATTTTATAAGCACAAATTGAGCATTTTTGTGAGATATTTTGCAAAAGTCTGCTAATCAGTTGCAGTTATGTTTCATCCTTTTTTAATCAGAATGCTACCCTGTCACTTATTTCACCATAATGATCCTATAAAAAGGTCTAAAAAGGTTAAATGCACTACTGAGATGTCAAGGAGCTTGGCAATGAAAACATAACTTTACAAGTTGCTGCCAGACAGTGAGTTGCGAAAGGTTCACTGTGACCAGCAAAGAGACTGGAAATGGCCTCCCCCAACAGTCTTTAGAGTATAAATATTTTTTATCAGCTGTGTAAAATACCAATGCAGTGAGTGTGTGCAAGAACGCCGACCAGGCTGCAGTGTGTCTGACTGACCACAAAGGCAGTCTGGGACTGGGAAGGCTGCAATGGATATAGGCTGGGAATCTTCTCCTTGGGACAGACAGACAGCAACAAAGGGTTTCTAGGATTTTTCAAGACAATAACTTCTCTGACCTCTGAATGCAGAAGGACACTCATATCAGTCATGCCTCCTAAAGCCTGATAAGTTATTGTTCTGTCTACTTAAGCACCTCCCCAGTCCTAAATGAGTAGCAGCAGATGCCAGGCAGCACTTAGGCTAAGAAATGGATTATTGGTAGCTCAGAGAGATTCTCCCAATGCTGGTCCCCTCTAGTGTGGATTACTGCTCCAGCTGTCACCAGGGAAAAGTTACATTTTCTGCAATTTTGTTTTACATCTCCCTGCCTCCCCCACAATGTACATTATGGAAAAAGTAGGAGTAGGCAATACCCTACATTCACTGAGAAACAGCAGTGAAGTAACCTTATCAAGGGGATTTTCCAAAATTTCAAGGTCTGGTTTAGCATTTCATTTTGATACTTGTTTGTCTTGATTTATCAGGGGAAAAGGGGACCAGCCAGCTGTGATATTACAGAAGGTTTTACTCAGTTGTAATGATGGTGAGAAGCATGCCAAACTAATAGCAGAAGGTTTGGTGATGTTTTCATTCAGTAAATCATCTGCTAATTGTAACATGTAAGGCAGGTTTGAGCCATATATGTCCTGACCAAAGCTCCCTGTTCCTCAGCATCTCATCCCTGCTAGTGCAATCCACAATTCCTCAACAAAGGTGGAAAATGAAGGCACTTTCTCAGATGAAGTCTCCCAAATTCCAGCTGTCTATGGCTCAGGGAACAGAAGCTGTCTTTATTCATGTCATCCATGAGCTCTTCTTGTATGAAGTGGTGAGAATTGCCTACTGATGCTCCCCTCCCTTTTCTCTCGTAGCTCAAACTGAAGTACAAAACACAAAGTTTAAGACAGAGTGAGGTGCTCATGGCTGTGGCCTCAAATGACAGCAGGAATCCTGGGAGAAGGGTGAAAAAGAAAGGAAATCGAAGTAGTTGGCTGTGCACTATCATGATATTTTTATGGCATAGCTATGTCAGATTCAGCTCCTTGCAAATTTTAAGAGTTGCAAAGACTATGTTTTCAAATATTGTTGTTTCAGAAAAAATATTATTTCCATCAAACATATATCTATGTATTTCATAGCTGAGTGCTGTCTCTCTAAAGAAGGGATAGGACAAATACTGCATGAGCAACTGATTACACTTCATTAAGAGCAACTATTATATATCTAAAAATCCAGGGCAGGAGCAACCTACAGGAAAGCACATTTCTGTAATCCTTAAAAACAATCAACAAATTCCCAGAAATTAGGGAATGATTGGAAGGCTATACTGATAGAATAATTAAGCCAGAACAGATGATTCACTTACTCTAATCAGCAAAAATACATGGAGAGAAACTTGAAAACCACTTAGCTGCTGAATTGCTTGGCCCAGCGGTAGTTGTCGCTTGTTTTTATTGGCCATTAATTAACAGATACGTTTAAAAAGCCTAAATATAAAAAGGCCCCTTACAAAAAATGATGGTGGCAAGCCAAGCACCGTGTTTCACCGACAGCTGGAGCAAAGGTCTCTGGGTGGTTATTGCCATCACTCCAACTCACTCATCAGGAGCCTCTGCTGCCGTTTTGCCTCTGCCTGCTCTGGGTACAAGAGCTGTTTGTCTCAGGGCTGCGTGTTCCTCTGAGCCATGGAGAGTGCTGGGAGCAGCCCAGGCCCTCCCACGGGCTACATGGCAGCTTCTCCCTGCGCCAGCCGTGGAGATAATGTTATTTGTCCATGGAGCTTTGGTCACACTTGTCTGCACTCCTGAGTGCTGGCAGCTATGGTGGGGTGGGCTTCAGGCACCTCTGTGTGCATTTATAACTGCACCGTGCCCACCACCTGAGGCAGCTGACAGCGGATGTCGGCGGGACCCAGCCCAGGAGCCTCGTGCCTGCTCTCCAACCAGCCACTGTCAATCAGGTTGCTGAGATTTAGATTTCACAAGCTAATCTGGTTCTACAGTGAAATGTCTCTCAGCTGGAAAATGCTGCTTGCATTAAGACAAACTCTTTTTTCAGAAAATTTTGAGGTTTTCCATGCAAATTAATTAAAAAACAAATGGTCAGAAGCCATCAGTCAAAAGCATTCTGATTCAGCGTTTTTGAGACGAAATTTTGTTTTCCGTTTTGAAGCAACTTTTCTGTTTTGTATTAAGAACTTTTCAGATGTTCTTAGTCCCAGAAAAACATAGTATTTTCATTTTTTCCCAAAAATTATTCTTACCAGAAGCATTATTTTTCTCTTTTCAACATTGTCTTCTAAATGGTTTATTATTTTTGTCATTTTTTCATCTTCAATTCCAAAAAAGTAAAAAGTTGGTTCCCACAGAGCCCTTTTTAACAGAGGGAATATTCAGTGAATGTTTCTACCATAAAGAGCTTCCAGACAAAACTGGTTTAAAAGTCATTTAATTTAAATTTCCTTTTCTGCATAAGCTGCTGCTGGTGCTCACTATTGTTTCTAGATCTTTGTTCTTCATTCATAGCAGACTCATTCTGACCTCAAATCCCACTTCCTACTAAGTCTGGGAATAGGGACTCATACTTCACTGGGATCAAATACCATGGATTTGGTGGAGATACTGCTTTTACAGCATTTCATAAGCTTCCTCTCCTCACTGAAGTCTCCCTGTCCCATAGGCATAAATGAGGAGACTGTCTCTCTTTTCCTGCTCAAATTAAGTCTACTTCACAGATCCCAACAACCTCCTTTCCAATTCTCTGAAAAATATCTGATTACACTCAAGGCATTCGTTCACAATCTCTATTTGAAATTTGCTGCTTCTCTATCAAGCCTGAAAAACCTCTTGCCTACCTGAAAGCCTGTCTTCTTTTTCAAACTACATTGTTTGTCCAATAAGAGAAAGTATGTCTAGCTGCAGACTTTACCTTGCCTTTCCTTGCAGCTCTTTTGTACAATTATTATTCTCAGGGACAGACATCATGAAGCAGAGCATGAGACAGGAGGAGGAGAGCAGAGCACCGTCATTATGCCAATGCCATGTTGTAGGCCCTGGAGTAAGATTCAGGGGACCAAATACAGACATATCTGGTTGCTTCCCCTGTCTGCCAAGGTGGTCCCACTCCTGGTGTCAGGATAAAGCCAGGCTGCTTCACCCAAAGCCTGCTCTTCCACAGGAATGCACCAAGTCACACCATAGGGAACAGCCCTTCGTGCACCTTCCATCTTTAGGAGAGTTGCTAAAATAGGGCAAGAGGGTCTTCTAATTTGGAGAAACCAATGCAACTAGAGCTAAAAGCCCTTTGAATATCCAGTGAAGAACAAAGTCAAAATCAAACAGTCCTTCCAACATTGTAACATACAATCCTGCTTGTGACTCTTTATCAGATAAGAATGTTTTGTGTGTGTTGGGCCAGTTTATCCTGGAGTAGAAAGCTGTAGCTACACACAGCCCACCCCACTGTTTCCTGTGGGAGTCACTAAAAAAATCTTCTGTCCTTCCATTCCCCTGACCAAAATATTTCTAAACATTGTGGGAAGATCTTGCAGGTAACCATATGACTACATTTAGGAAGCAAGCAGATAGCAGCAGGCAGTCACCAGGGGATGCACATTCATTCCCTGTGTATCTCGCTGACGTTTTTATGAAAGAGAGCTTAACCTTTCTTTGGCTTGCAGAGCCCTAACAAATTAACTACTATTTATACAAGATAATTCCTTATAATTGTAATAGGAAGAAATTCCCCCATCCAAATCCTTAGAGGGCATAAGAAATACAAGAACAATAAAGAGTATCTAGCCCTGAATATTTGACCTCTTCTACTAAATTTTAGAATCAGAGTGGAGTAATTATTCCAGCATAAATTCCCTTCTATTTCAGAACATAATATGTACCTTGGGAACTATCATGGAATCACGCAATCTGTTGGTCATTTCCCCATGTAGATTAGACCTAAATCTTATTTTCCTACAGTTCCTCAACTACTGTCTTGCTTTAGATATAGTTTAAAGAAAGGGAAATTCATACCATGTGTATGAAGTCTTCTGCCAAATGAAATTCAGTAGGGTATTCTGTTTGCAAATCTTAAAAACTATTAAGTGGAGTAGATTATTCAGCAAATCTCACAGACAATGAATTAACTTAAAGTTATAAAGCTATATAGAAGATAATTCCCCAAATAAGATAGATTACCAAGCAAAAATTTTGTAACAAATGAGGGCAAGCTGAAATTAAGCCTGTGGGGAAACCTTTTTTTTCATAGTTCGAGTTTTCTCCTCTTCCTAGGCCTGTTTCATCATTATAATGGGATTACTGGTTAATCGCTCAAGTAAAGTATTTAGGATCCATGAGCTTCACTTCAGGGTGCACCAGGAAAGCAGCTGGATTACAAGAGAGCAATGCCTGAACTACCTCCAGTTCTGTAGAAAGTTCCTGTGGGCATTTGTTACAAATGGAGGGGAGAGCTTAGACAAGTCCTGTCTTTGACCCAGGTTTCTGGCAGTACCTCTCTTTGGGGTGGCCTGCACCCCAGATTGCCCTTGTTCACAAGTTCTTAATAATGGCCCATTAGGTCTATTACAAAATGATTTTTTTTTATTTTTTTGAATGGACACAAAATTAGCAGACATAAGACTTTAAACAGGCTGCTTACTATACCCTTCAAGTGGTTATCACAGATATCATAGTGGCCTCTTTCCACTTCAACCTAGACTTGCTTGCAGCAGCCTGAACCATGGGCAGTAGTGTCAAAAATCTTCACCCTTGACAGGCAGACTAAATTCTCCCCTGGGTTTTTCCACAGAAGGCCCTCAACCCAACCACAGCAGACATTTTTCTTCTCTTTAGTAAGTGGCTTTCCTTGCTTGGAATGTTCAGCACATTTGTCCCCGTGTGCAGCTCTCAGTTACCTTGGTCACCCCCAGCACTTCCCACAGCCCTGTCACAGCCATCACCTGCTCCTGCTGGGCCCCTCTTCTACCTTCCCACCCCTTGTCCTTCGTGCCTCTAAAGCAGCATGTCTGCAGCCAGGCCAAGAAAGCTGCCATGGCAGTTCAGCTCTGCTGCAGTGTCAGTTCTGAACGCTACATAAGTTGAGCAAACTTACAAAAAAGTTTCAGCTTGGAGCCAAATTCGTGTATGAGCCAGTGGAAGATTAAATGGTGTGGTGTGAATTGTTGTAATCAGAACAACCATAAAACTGAATGCTCTGAACTGCACCCAAATAAGTTGTCCTGAACTTCAGTATAGAGAAAAATCAGAATCATCATGCTAGTTTCACATTATTTCATGATCTTCCCAACAACTCCATCCTCAGACAGGCACTAGTTTATTCACATGTTAATGCACAGAAGCTGATGCAAGACTGGATATATAGCAATATAATTAATATTTCAGAGAAGTATGATGTAGTACAAATACCTAGGGTACCCCAGGGTATCCTAAACAAGTGGAAAGATATCACCTGTGAAAGTCAGAGAGTTTAAAAGAAATTAGCATGTAACCTTAAAAAATGCAGAATTTTCAAGAAGAAAATCAGAGGTCACTGAGTTTATGTCACGTTTTTAAAGTGCTTCTGCTGTAAAATAAAACTCTCTTTGCTGCCATTAAAACACCACCCAAAATATGACAGCCTTGATATTGTTGAGTCTGCAACAGAGTATAAACACATTCTATTGGCAACGTTGCATGAAATAACCGCTTTCAAGTGACCTTCAGAGTGGTAACACAACAAATCATATTCTTCATTATTATTGTTTTGAGGCTGTTCACCATAACATGTGAAGTATGAGCCAGACAAGCAAAATTGCATCTCACTGAGCTGATTTTTAATGTCTTGATTTGTCAAGTAATGGGGTGTCTGTTGGCATACATGATTCTCATTCACATACATTGGTGATAATTGCAGTAGAGTATCCCGAGCAGCTATTTTTCAAGCACTCAATATTGACGATTATCGTGAAGAATTTCCTAGCCTGTCCTGGATATAATTAACAGCTTGAGCAAAACATCTTATTTACTGCTATTGCTAAGCTCTTCTGAATACTCTTTCAGGGTGGTGAATTGACTAGTGCATGCAATCTTTAAAGGATCAGATTGATGGTGCGTGCTGAGAAGACAAAAGGCTCTCTTTGCCAAATAATAAGTAAGAAGTCTAGTTTGCGGATTTCACTGAAGAAGAGTTTCAGGTATTAAGAGGAATAAATGCTGCAGTGTGGTGGGCTGTATTTTAACTCTGTGCATGGACTTGATCAGCAGTCTTGGAAAACTCCTTTAAACAGTAATTTACCCAGTTTGGGAGGGGGAAAAAAAGCTTCTGTTCATTGTTTGCACATTGGAGTAAATAACGTTTGATGACAGGAAAAGGAACATTTGGCTCTCTTCACCCTAGGACTCTGAATTTGTCTTTTAAATTGCTCACTGATGGTTATGCAGTGGATTCTTTAATGTCTTTTTTGTAGCATCCTGGGTTTGGAGGTTGCTGTATTTT
>VZUA01042053.1:48778-62308 GCA_013401035.1 Horornis vulcanius
TTGTTTCACATTACTCATTCTTTGTACTTGTGAGTATTTTGTTTGTTAAATAAATAGTTTTTTCCACTTTTGTCTGAGGAAGGTTTTCCCAGACTGGCTGGGGGGAGGGGCTGTTTGGGTTTGCTTTCCAGAGGAACCCCCTTCGGAGGTTTTCTCCCAAATTTGCCCTAAACCAGGACAGATAAGTTTTTTATTGGCGCCCAATGTGGGGCTCAAGAGAGTGGAAAAAACTTATACTGATTTCATTTTGGTATACTGTTGTGGGGATAGAGCAGTCAGTAGCCATGCTGCTCTTTGAATTCCTAATGTCTCTTAGGATACAGTCCTTCCTGTGTTTCTGTTCCCTTTTTTGAGGCTTTTTTGAGATTTTAATACATTTCTGGTCCCTAAGTTTGTTTTCTTGTCCAGAAATAGCTCCAGTGTTGTCCCTAACACATAGCTTTTACACTAGAAGTGCATGAATCAAGATAGCTATTCTCCTGGGCTCAGTGATTATGATTTATAGGAAGTTTATACAGGTGCTGGAGTTTGTGCCAGGTATGTTTGGTTTATGGTTTCTTTGTCCTACCCTGCATCCCAGTTCCAGTAGCACATTTTGGGGATTTATTAATAATTGCACCCAGTTTGTAAGAAGAGGAGTAGGGGATGAAGCTTATCAGTCTTTTCTTTCCTTCTTCTCTTTTGAATCGATTACATCACTTTTAGAGAATGTTCAGTGTCCCCTGAATGTTAAAGATACCACTTTATTAGTATTTAATCTGGTAAGCTTCCTCTATATGGTTTGCAGTTTGTCTAGAATGAAGTCTGAGATTTCCAGAGAGGCTAATGAGACTGCTGACCTAAAATGAGACCCAGAAGTAGGCCCAGGTGTGAAAAATCCTAAGTAGTGTGAGAAATGGGAGAAAATCAGCTGAATCTTGAAGGAATTTTCTGATCCCCCAGCTTAGAAATTTTCACATGAACAAATTCAGAACCCAGACGAGGTGGGGAAATATCTGAAAGAGACTGCCATGATGACTCTAAAGAGCAAAACTCATTGCAATAAGCTGGGCTTTAACATATGGTCCTCACATGCTGCTAAATACTGTAGAGCAGCAGATAAAGGCAGAGGGGCAGGAAAATAAATCAGCAGCTACCCCAGTCATTCATGCTGCAGCCAACATCTCAGCTACTCAGACAGCAGCTAAACCAGACAGTGAGCCTAAGACACTGGCAGTTGCCCTAGCAAAGAAGCACACACACAAAACCGATCGGCCAGTGGGAGATGATCCAGGTGAGGGACCCTCAGTGCCTCCCGGCACCCAGCCAGAAGCCGAACCAACTGATACACAATCAGATGCCAAACAGACACAAAACCAGAAGCCAAACCAACCAATACAAAATCAGAAGCCCAACCAGCCAATAGCAGATTAGAAGCCCAACCAACTGGCAGAAGATCAGAAGCCAAACCAGCTGGTAGAAGATCAGAAGCCACTATTGAGTCCTTTTCCCTGAAGGACCTTCGTGGCCTAAGGAAAGATTACACTCGAAGACCTGATGAATCTATAATTAGTTGGTTAGTCCTTCTTTGGGATGCTGCAGGTGAGGCTACCATTCTGGATGGCACTGAAGCAAGGCTTCTTCAATTTGGGATCTCTGTCACAAGATCTGGTTATCGACCAAGGAATAATGAGACTAACTCTTGTAGTCTCTGGGAACAGGTCCTGGGAATTGTGGCACAAAGATATCTGTGTGCAGATGATCCCTATATGCAGCAAACCCAGTAGAAGACCATAGAACAAGAGATTCAAAACTTGAAAGAAATGGCAGTAGCAGAGATTATCTTTTCAATTTACTTAAACACTAGGAACCCAGACTTGGTACTACATACACCATGTGTGGCCAAAACTTGTACAACTTGGGCCACAAGAATACTCTTCTGCTTTGGCAATAATGAAGCGAGATGACACTGGGGAGACTGTGCTGGAAATGGAGAGGAAGCTCCGAGCATGTACAGATGCTGTGCATGGTCCAACACATGCAAGAGTTGCAGCTGTGGAAACATGTCCACAGATATTATAAAACAAGATAGAAAAGAACCACAAGAAATTCAAGGAAAACATTCTCCAAATCTCTGCAGTACAGGTCAGAAGTTCTAGCACCAAATGCAGATGTTCCCCAGACAGGGAGAGAAGGGGCCTCCCACGAGCTAAGCTGCGGTCCTTCCTGCATGATTCTGAAGAAGACATATAGAAATAGGATAGAAAATCTACTGATGATCTGGCACAATGGCTGCATGAATTACTAAAAAATAAGACTCAGAGAAGAAGCTCCAACAGGAAATAAGCAGCTCCAGTAACCCAGGAAAGGAAGGATAACCAGGCTTAGAGGAGCCCTGCCTCTAGCCAGGTAGAGGCTAGAGAAAACTGTGGTTTTTGGACTGTGTGGATTCATTGGTCTGGCACATTAAAACCACAAAAATATGAAGCCTTGGTTGACACTGGTGCACAGTGCACATTAATCCCATCAAAGCATGTAGAAAAAAAGCCTGTTTCTGTTACTGTCATGACAGAGGGATCACAGGATTTTACTTTAGTAGAAGCTGATGTAAGCCTGACTTGAAATGAGTAGAAAAAACACCCTACTGTGACTGGCCCAGAGGCCCCATGCATTTTGGGCACAGACTTCCTAAGAAATGGGTATTTCAAAGACCCAAAGCTATTCAGGTGGGCATTTGGGATAGCAGCTGTAGAAACAGAAGGTGTTAAGCAATTGAACACCTTGCTTAAACTATACTCCTCTGCTGCAAAGAGAAGATACACAGCAAAGATAGGATAAGGTAGAGCAGTTCCCACACTGTTGAAGAAGCTTATAAAATGCAGGCTATTCATGTCTCTTACAAAGCATAAGTCTTCTATTTTTATTTTTTTTTCCTGTTTGGTACTGATTTCCCATAATGAGACTGTACTTTTACAAAGAAGAGTACTCTCTTGGGTGGGGGGATATGATCCTGCAGGGCTCACTCTGCTCTTGCTCCTTGTGAGCAGGAGAATCTTGTGCAGGAAGAGATGGCTACACGGGTGAGGAGGCTGGGTCGTGCACTGCTGTACAATGTACATTTGTACATTCGTACAATGCTGTACATTGCTGCCCCAGACTCAAGGCTGCCCCAAAGGGTACCTCAGCATTCAGGGCACCTCAAAGCTATGTGCTAGGCATCTCTCATTATTGTAGGTTTGGCCAGAGCTGAACAGTTGGAGAAAGATTTGACCTTGGCCATTTTGAGGACCTGCTGTTAATACAGCTCAGGAACAAGGTACTATGACAAGTAAAGCCCCAATTTTCACCCTGCTCAGGTTTGGCTGCTCATTTGGTGCACCCTTCCTTCAGCTCAACTGTGAAGATGGAGACCCAGCAGCCCCTGTGGTGTTACATACTACTCCTCAAGGACCAGATCCAGCCAGACCCTTGCACCTGCTGAAATTTTACCTGCCTTCCCTTTTTTAAGTAAGGAGGTTGCGTGGGGCAGTCTGTTCCCACACCTGAACTGTCTCACACTCGGCTGAAAAGTTTTGGGTTATGGTATAGCCCAACATTTGTGAGGAAAGACAAGGATTTCCGTTCTGCTGTGGTGGTGGTGCGGGACCAAGCTATATGACTTCTCCAGACTGTTTCCTGTGGTGCTTCTCTTCAGCTTTACCTTGAAATCCCTTGCCCTTGTTTCTCTTCCTCCACAGTATATTCATCTCCGATGCAGCCTTTCCAAATGTCTAATATTTAGGCAGAAGGATCAGAGTACAAGGAGAATTCTACATCTGGTATTTTCCTGTGCCATAGTCACAGCAAACTGCGCACAGTAGCCAAAATTTCTGTGGCATGTGGCGAATGGAAGAACAGCTTTACTGTTTAGGTTTTAGTTGGAGCTGAAGAGTGTTGGACTGGCAGATTCATTTTGTAAAATATCTCTGAAATATCCTCAGAAAAACCAGGAATTTTCACCACAGCCCCAAACTTGAGCCTTTTATATTCAAGGAATTTTGGACACCTTGTAATGAATCCCCAGATCATAGATTTTGGGGCCCATGGGTAAGGAAAATGAAATGATTCCTCAGACAGCACTATTCAGTGAGTCATTAGCAGAGGTGGATACAGAATTCAAGGACCCATGATGTCGAAGTCTGCATAAAAACCACTTGTTGCCACTAGGTTGCCAATTTTTTTGACCTCTCTTTTAGACATGAGTATAGAATGGTTCATAAACAGTGCTGCAGACATGAACAGTAAGACTTTAAGGCAGCTTTACAGAGAGTGTTAAAACTGGGTGCAAGTCCTGATAAGTGACTCAGAACCTGTTGGACTCTATAAAATTAGTAATTTATTAAAAGGTGTAAGAATCATTCTTAATCTATTAATGAATGCACTCTACTGTAAAGTGTGACTAACTTCCCATAAAAAGAGAACAAAACTGTGGGTGCACATAGTCACTTCGTTATCTTCCTGACATAACTCAGTCTGTTTCTGCACTGTGCACCAGCACATTCAGGAACCAAGTCCACAGCTGCCTGAAGGTACTTGGGGAGGGCTGGCAGACTCACTCTTTGAGGAGTCTGAAACCTTTTCTTGGAAAGTCTGACTCTATACTTACTTGGAAGACAGGGAAGCAGCAGCAGCCTCTCTCTTTTGCTTCACCAAGCCTAGACCTGTTTCCAGTCAAGCTATTAGTCCCAGCCACTTTTTAACTGTTGTGGTTTTACTGATCCAGCCCTTATTTTATATTTAGGCCATTTTCTTGTAAGAAGTCACAGCTGTGACTGCCATTTTGCAACAGTGAAATATGTCAACAGGACCAAGAATAGCAGCTGTCTATCAGACCTGCACTTACTATGTTAATGGAGATACCAAGCATTGGAAACAAAACAAAAGGCACAGAAATAGAGAATGCAGCTCTGCAATGAAAGCCATATTTGAAACAGTATTGCTTCTTTCCTACCCTAAAAGAAAGAGAAGAGATCTTTTTAAATTTATTCAGGGGGGTTTATAATGTCCAGATCAATCTAAGGTAAATGGAATTTATTGGGATAAGCCTTCTGCTGGGAGGACTGGGAGGTCCAGAGTCATCTGTATCTCTTCATCTCACCCCAGTCACCTATTCTGATTGATAATAGCTGAGAACTTCCAGCTTCATAGGAAAATATATACAGCCTAGGAGTACAGCATGAGACTTGAGAGGAGGTTGTCTCAGCTCTGCCACAACTGCCTCAGTTCCAGACATAAAAACTTTCACTTCTAAAGGAGTTGCTCAGTTTTGAGATGCTGTGGTCTGTGGTGCCTAGGACAGATCTCACTCAGTAACTGGCAGAGTCCCTAGGGAATCTGAGACCTTGTGACACTCCTGTAGCTCAGATGCTCAAACCTTTCATTTGATCTGCTAATCAGCTTCTGGGCACCGAAAACTTTTACTGAAGCCACCAAGATTTCTGTGGCATTAAGGACTAGCCTGCAATAGCCACCAGACAATAGTACATTATGATTAAGTTTTCCCTCAAAATCTGTCCGGAAAATTTCAAGTGCCTTGACAAATCCTGCTTCACAGCCCCAAACTAACACATAGAAAGTCAGTATGTTGAGAGAGGCATAAGCAAATAAGAGCTCTGCCTTAGCCTTAGCCTGCCTGAGTCACTAGGGTTGGGACAAGTTTAAAAAACTACAGGTTCCCTAAGGCACACACAAAGCAGAGGTAGCTGAAAGCACTTCCTTTAGCATCTGTAGTGATGCTTAAGTGGTTCACAGTAAAAGGCTTTAGAACAGAGTTCCTGAGATTTTTTTTCTGGGAGGGCTGTTTAATAAATTGAACATCAGGCTGAGGTCAGATAACAAACTTCATGTGAACTGAAATTTCCCTCTGCATAAGAATGTAATGTAAAAAGCTTTACGAATTGACACTGAAGTACAAGAACTACAACAGCATTTATTCTTCCGTGTTCGAGGGAGATGCATGAAGGGGTTGCATTTCCAGTAATTTAGGACAAACTCTATTCAAAACCTTTCTCAGCCTGAAGGACTGAGCAAAGGTAGCTCCCAGCACAGATCTGCACATGCCACTCCTAAAGGAGATTAATCCAGATCCCACACGACTGATGTGTCTAGAAGAGATCTCAAAGAATTTTGTTAACTCAACACAGGATAACAGGAGAGCTCAGAGGAGTTCTTAGGGACAGAAAAGTTGTAGAAATTAAACTCATTGCCCTTTCCAGCACACAGTCTGGGCTGGTCAGTTTTGTACGACATTGCAGTGTTTTATGGAAGGAATTTGGGTGCAGGGAAAGGAGAAAGAGTGGTACAGTAATGTGTACTGTGCCTTTTAGAGAAAGAAAAATACCATTGATAATTATTACCATGTTACTCTTAATCATAAAAAGAGGGAGTGTACAGCTCAAAGAATGGAAGCAGCGATGGAAATGGAGTTTATTCAGTCTTATTACCATATCAACATGATGCACCTAGTTAAGAGATTCTGAGATTCTAAAAATGAGAAAAACCTGACACCTTTTTTGAAATACCCTGTGGTAATACAAATTCTCACCCTTAGGTGGTTCAATGATTGAGTCTGGTTAAATGCTTATTTTTCAGAAAGATATGTAGAGATGGCAAAACCATCACTTCTTTCCATATCTCGTTCCATTGGTTAACCCTATTTGTCTCCTGATATCTTGGCCTTTCTGAACTGAAGGTCTCTGATTTCGACATTTGTACATTGACCTGAGTTCTCAGCCATCTTTCGCTATGATGTTTTACCCTTCCAAGGGACAACAGTATCTATTATGGTCATTCTCCAAAAACCAGGTTGCAGTTAAACCTTGGTTTGGATAAACAGACCTAGCTCTCCCTATACAGCATTTGCCTCAGACCTCAAAACATTTTTATGACTCATGTTATGACCTTAGATGCAAATTCTGTGCTTCAGGGAACCTCTGGAGTATGAGGGCTGAACCCATGAGAGTGTGATTCTGCTTCAGATACTCTTGTAAGAGATTAAAGATCTGGGATGAAAAAGATATGTATTCCCCAGAAATGCTGAGTGGTTCCTTGGGGGAGAGCTTCAAAGTAAGGAATATGAAATACCAGAAGTACCTTAAATACTGATATTTCAGCAAAGAAAAAAAAAAAAAAAAAANAGTCATATCTTTTTTAAAAACCTGTTTTTAAATCTGTTGCCACCTGGAAAACTAGATTAAACAGATCAAGAGTTAAGGTTATCTTCAAATATTCTGGGCAGAAACATAATTAGGGCTGTTATTACTATTATCATTTAGTAGGCAGTGTAGATGAGACCGAGAAGATAAGCCACTATCAGTTGCTGTTGAGGGCTAAAGTGATTATTAAGCTTGTAAGTCTGGGCCATGTGTTTTCCTGGCAATGTGGACATAATGTTGAATAGGTTCCAAAAACCCGAGGTAGGACTGCAGGTGGTTTCTCCTAAAAGGCTTTTCCAGGCTGGCACCATCAGCAGGCAGGTAAAGTGCTGGTGTGTTCCAGAGCCTCCTTGCAGCTCTCCAGCACTGGGGCAGTGGATCATGTAGCGTGAGGTTGCAAAGTGGGGCCTAAAGCTGCAAGCCACGCGTGTGTCTCCTGACGTGACCCCCTCAGGGCCCGTGCTTTCCATCCCAGATGATTCACTCTGGGCACAAAGCACTCAGCACTGCTGCACAGCACCTGCAAGGGCAGGTTGGTAAAAAGAAATTCCATGCTACGATGGAAGATTGAAATAATTTTTGTATCGAACCATGGAGAACAGGTTGAACTTTTAAACAAACATATTTCAGGATGCTTAACAGCCCAAGCACAATGCATGTGCCTACAGGGCATGACTGGAGAACATAGAATCATAGGATGGTTTGGCTTGGAAGGGACCTTAAAAATCATCTGGATTCAACTCACCTGCCGGGGGCAGGGACACTCTCCACTAGCCCAGATTGCTCAGATCCATGCGGGTGGAAACATTAACCTGATCTAGTTGAAGATGTCTCCGCTCACTGCAGGTGAGTTGGACTAGATGACCTTCAGAGGTCCCTTTCAGCCCAAAGCCTTCTGTTATTCTGTGTGGGAATACCACTTGGAGCATCTCCCCAAGTAGGGTGAGCTGTCAGCTCTGCAGCACCAGCTGTTCTTCTCCTCTGCCACCTCTCACCTCAGTGAGACAGAAAACTGCCCAGCAACCTCACCCTCCCTTGGAGCTGCATTTCCCTATTTCCCCAGGCCTTTACCACAGCAGCCACCACAGATACATTGCTGCAACTTCTTGTCACGTGGAAATCCTCATGGGATTGGGTACTGGGACCTGTGTGCTTCCACTTGCCTCCCTGGCATCTGTGGAGGAAACTTGTGGCACCTACAATTTGATGTCTGAATTGCACCAGGGGCATGGGGAACTCCCCAGCAGGGACTTTCCAACACACAGAAAAGAGCACAAGAGATGACAAAGAGCAGCGTGGTGCCACAGGCAACTGGCAGAGGTCAGCATGTCTCTGCAGGGACTACAAAGGTTAACGTGGCTGTCACTTGCTCAAATGGGCTGAGTAACCCAGAAGATGCAGGCACTACCCAGCAGCCCTCTCTTTCTGCTGCTGTGGCTTCAAAGAACCACAAGGAGATATAAGAGAGGAGTTAGAAATGAGGCAGGTTTGTTGGGGTTGCTGGTCTCTTATCACAGGAACAGTTCCTTGGAGCAGACCAAGCACTCCTACTGAACAGAGCAAACCAAAGGCAGCCCCTGATTCTTTGAAGTTGCTGATGTTTTGCAGCTTGCTGAGCTGCTTAGTGAGAAACCCTCATTTTGTTTTCAGAAACAGAAATAAATTGCTTTCAGTCAGATAACTGATATTTTCTTCTTCTTGAAATACTCAATGGACCTGTTTTTATCAGTGCAGTGTTTACTTTTCATGAGGCTCTGCCACATTTGAAGCTTCATGAGGTTTTTTTTGCCTCAAGCTTCTCCACAAAACACACAGAGAGCCCAGGGCTGGTCTCTGCTGTTGGAAGGGTAAATCTGCTACCGAGACAGAAAGGATGGCCCTTCTCATGACTTTTTCTTTTCTTGGTTCTGTTTTGACATTTTATCTTCCTTCATGATACATGAACAGGAAGCTATAGGGACAGCCACAAATCATCTCGCTGCCTTATGTCCTTCAGCTCCACTATTTTTACACTTGTTTGTGTAAAAGTGCCTCTACATTTACAGGATGAAATGGTGATGGCAGAATGTCTCTGATTACAAATTCCATTACGTCTAAGAAGACCAAGTGCCGTTCCCCTTATTCAAACCCAGCCAAGGATCTTTCCTACTCTGAATTTATAGTAACCATAATTCCAGAAGATCCTCAGATACCTCACAGTGGCTTTTTTCAGCACAAATAGGTTTTACAGCTGGGCGAGGTCTTACATTACTGAGAAATTTATGCCTAAACATCTGCTCTTAAATGTCCTTCAGCTACTTGAGGTGGTTACAAATCCATCCACAGCACCCACTGGAAGATATAAAAAACCTACTCCCCTAATTTAATGTAGAAAAGTATTTGTTATTCCTCCAACAGTCTGGATAGCAGGAAGGAAGATGTCAGGAAACTTTAGATTCATGTCAGACCTCTCAATTTTCTCAGTGGTAGGGAAAAGCTCTCCTCTTTTTTTTTCCTCTTTGTACAGTCTGAAATGTGACCAGTTGAACCAGTTTAGTGTTGCTGTGAATAGACAGCCCTAGAGGTCCTGATAGGTAGAAAAGCACACTCACTTATTTCTGCTTGCCCTAAAACTTTTGATAAGGTTTTGCTGCAGTTCATTGTGGCAGATTGACTCTACACACATAATAAAAAATAGTCCTTGGTGCAAGAAATGCATAGCTAGGAGGTTAAACCTACAGAAATCTGTATATGGAGTTTTTTTTTACTGTCATGAATAGGGGCTTGTTTGAGATAAGAGGGTAAGCATGTCTGTAAGTACTGCTGATTTACTGAATCAATAAATAACCTCCCTTGCACATCTTTGCTTCTAAAAGAACAAACAAACAAGAAACAACAACCAATAACAACCAAAAAACCCAACAAACCTGGAGAGTTGTCATTAAGCAGACCAGCCTGGCTTCATATGGTTGACCACAGGAACAAAGTCCTATGGTGTCATTCTCCATGGAGCAGATCTTCCCAGTGGTTTTCCTAATTCATTACTTCATGTGGCAGTGTATTGATCTAGACCAAATCACTTTCGAACCTCAGCATCTTTGATGCTGGTCTTTCTAATAAGAGAGTCCATACAGCCTTCTTCAAATCCAACGGCACAAGAAATCCTTGTTACCCAAAATTTTACCTTGATAGATTTCTAGCAACAGTATACAATAACAATTTCATTAAGTCAAAGAAGCAATGTCAGTCATTGCAGAAATATATGCATTTTGCTATAGTAATTATGTGATTAGGAAAATAGGAATGTTTGTAACTGAAAATGTAAACTTCCGCAAGCTGGCCTCATTGGGGTTCTGTAAATGCTTAAAATAGTTTTTATTTTCTATGCCACAACCTCTCTTTTTCTGCCAGCACATTTAAACATATACTGCTGTGGAGTTTCTGCATCTGCAACAGAGCCAGATTCAACCTCATGTTCTCCTTAAGCATTTCATATAGTAAATTTCTTCTTTAATAAATTAATCCAATGTTGAAATCAAGCTAGCATTTCACATGGGCTACACATTCAGAAGAGTAACAGATGGAATTATGCCAAGTGACACCAAGCAAGTATAGAATCAAAGGATCATTTAGGTTGGAAAAGATCTCTGGGATTATCCAGTCCAACCATTGTCCTAACTCCATGAAATCCACCATGAAACCATGTCTCCAAATGCCACATACTTATGTCTTTTAAATTTCTCCAGGGAGTGCAACTCTGCCACACCCCTGGGCAGTGTGTTCCAATGTCTGACAACCCTTTAGGTGAAGAAAATATTCTTAATATCTAATCTAAACCTGCCCTGTTTCAACTTGAGCCATTTCTTCTTGTCCTATCACAAATTACCCAGGAGATGAGACCGACCCCACTTGTCACTACAACCTCCTTTCAGGTGGTTGTAGAGAACAGTAAAATCCTTACTGAGCCTTTTTTCCCATGCTAAACACCCCCAACTCCCTCAGCTACTCCTCATCACCCTTGTTCTTCAGACCCTTCCCAAGCTCCTTTGCCCTTCTCTGGACTTGTTCCAGCACCTCAATGTCCTTCTTGTAGTGAGGGCCCCAGAAATGGACACAGGATTTGAGTCCAGTGCTGAGTACAGAGAGACAATCCATGGTGCTGCTGGCCACACTATTGCTGGTACAGGCCAGGATGCCATTCTTGGCCCCCTGGGAACACTGCTGGATTGTGTTCAGCTGCTGTCAACCAGCACCCCCTCGTCCTTTCCTGCTGAGCAGCTTTCCAGGCACTCACTGGCTGTAGTGTTGCAGAGGGTGGCTGTGTCCAGGACCTGTTATTTTGCCTTGTTGAACCTCATAAATTTGGCCCTGGCTCATCAATCCAGCCTGTCCAGATCCCTCTGTAGAACTTTCCCTATGAAGGGTTCTATAGAGGACAGCAGATCTGGAGAGATAACAGATCTGCTGATCCACACTCCTGCCCAACTACAAACTGACTGAGGATGCACTCAGTTCCCTTGTCCAGGTTTCTGATAAAGACATTTAACAGAACTGGCCTCAGTTCTGTGCCCTGGGACCACCACTGGTGACCAGCTGCCAACTGGAAGTAACTCCATTCACCATGGTTCTCTGGGCCTGTCCTTCCAGACAGGTTTTTACCCAGGGAAGACTGCATTTGTACAAGCCATGAGCAGCTGGTTTCTCCAGAAGAATGCTGTGGAAATTGGTGCCAAAGGCTTTATGAAAGCCCAGGAAGACATTCTAGAGCCATTCCCTCATCCTTTAAGTTGATCACTCTTTCACAGAAAGAGACCACTCTGGTCAAGCAGGACCTGCCTTTCATACACCAGTGGTGTCTGGGCCTTGTTCCCTAGTTGTCCTCTACATGCCACATGTTAGCACAAAAAATGATCTGCTTCGTGACTTTGCCCAGTACCAAGGTCAGATTGTCAGGCCTGTGTCTCCCCTAATCCTTTTTTCAGCCTTTCTTGCGTTATATTTTCTAGCCTCCCATCAACAGGGACACCTCCCCATCAGGGCTGCTGATAAAAGATGGAAAGTGGCTGGGTGTGTACTTTTGTCAGCTCCCTCAGTACCCTCAGGTAGATCTTGTAAGTGGATCCCATTGGGCCCCAAAGACTTGTGTTGTTCTCAGTGGCATAGCAGATTGCAGACCATTCCCTCCTGGATTGTGGTAGCTTCATTTTGCTCCCCATCCCTGTCTTCCAGCTCAGGGGCTGAGTACCTGAAGAGCAACTAGTCTTACTATTAAAGACTGAGGCAAAAGAGGCATTAAATACTTCAGCCTTTTCCTCATCCTTTGTCACTCTGTTTCCTCCCACATCCAATAAAGGATGGAGATTGTTCTTAGACCTCCTTTTGTAGCTGATATGTTTATAGAAGCATTTTTTGTTGTCTTTTATAGCAGTGGCCAGACAAAGATCAGTTTGGGCTTTGGTCCTTCCAATTTTCTCCCTGCATAACTGCATGTCATCCGAGTTTCCCTCCAAAGGTGATAAGCTTTTCTATTCCCCAAGTTCCAGCCAAAGCTCTCTGTTCATCCAGTCTGGTCTTCTTCCCCACCAGCTCATCTTTCAGCACATGGGTGCTCCTGCACCTTTAAGATTTCCTTCTTGAAGTATGTGCAACCTTCCTGGACTCCTCTGCCCTTCAGGACTGCCTCCCAAGGGACTCTGTCAGCCACACTGCTAAATTGGTCTTTGAACCCAAAATCTCTCTAATAAATGACAGGAACTCACCTCTTGGCACTGATTAAAGTAATTTGAATTTTTTCCACTGGCTTCACAAGTACATATATCATGCTGTCAAACGCTTTCTCCTTTTCCCTCAGTAAAATTTTTCTTCCTTGGTGCACACTGTGGGTCTCTTGTATGTGATGAAGAGCTGTGTAAGACATTTTCCACTCTTCTTTATTTGATTCTTTTATAGCATTTTGCTATGCTGGTGTGTGGGCCTTATGTGACTGGTACAAATGCAGAACTGGCAGAAGATGCTACAGATGCAGATGAGAAGGAAAAAAGAACCACGTGATATCTTTTAGAAGGAAGAATTTCTGTATTAAATACTCACTGCTTTGCCAAGCTGCAAAAATGTCAGTGTCTGGAAATAACANTAAGGTTATTTTCAGTGTTTTGTGGAAGTCTGTTCTAGTTTTATCAGATGCTTGCAGATTTCACACTTCTTTTCTGAAAATTAGCTCTTGCTTTCGAATTAGCTGGAGCTGTTCTAGCCAGCAGAAACACTGATTTGCATTGGTGAAAACTGAACTGATTTTACCTACTCTGTATAAGCCTTGTAACAGGTTCTGCCCTGACAACACATGGCTCAAGGTTGAAATGAAAGGATGGAGGGGCAGCCC
>VZUA01042053.1:82467-97309 GCA_013401035.1 Horornis vulcanius
ATTCCTTCCCAGAAAACTCTCTTTCTCCAGGCACTCACATCCTTGTAAACATATTGAATTCAACAGAAATAAAACTAGCCTCACTGGCTCTGTTCCCGAAGTCTTACAATCAAAGGACAGTCCCTGTACAGATATTGTTTCTATTGTATCCTCACTGGACAGTAAAACACATACCTGAAGGAGTAGTGAAAGAGAAGACATAGAATTTAAAGAAGGGGTAAAAGTGAGAAAAAAACTATGCAAGAAATGCAGATGCCAGAATGGAGACAGCTATTTCAATAAGCACAGCAGGAACAGGCTGATGCCTGGGGCAATGACAGGTGTTGGAAAGGGCTAATTTTAGGACTTGAACTTGTTTCGGAGTAATTCTGCCAGAATAGTAAGCACAAGCTCAGTTACCATCAGCACAATGCCTTTCCCTGGAAGTTTGACAATGCAGAAACAGTTGCTGAGGTTTTAGCTCTAGCTGAAATCCTGCACTGGCCTCTAATTAACTTCATATTTATCAGGCTTGGGAGAGATCTTCCCTGCAATACAATTTGGTGAAGATTAATGAAAGCACAACATAAAATCCGTTTCTAGTGATGTTTTTGCAATGTCAGGGTAACACATTCAGTGCCACGCCCATTCCTGTCCTCTCTCTTCCTGTGTCCCACTCAGTGGCAGAGTATATCTCATCCTAGTCTCATCCTAGGACCTGAGACCCACGGGTTCTCATCTCCATGAGAAGTAGAGCATGCAGGTATCTCCTGGGGGAGGACTCCTTGCCAGATAGATGCATTTGTGTCACACCAATAGAGGCAGAAATTGCCTCAATTTTGTATGCACTTAACTACGCCAAACTGACACAGCACAGAGACCTGGTAACGCAAAAATCTGGACAGTTTTTGTGTGTTGAAGCAAAAATAGATGGAAAAACAATTAAGCAAATGCATTACATTAAACCTGGGGTCTTGATGCTGCAAGAGAGAATACTGGTGAATATAGTAAAAATACAAATTAGGCAAACTGGGATTTCTTGATTGTTGAACAGGTGATTGCTTAAAAGACGGCAATGAAGATCTCAAAAATGCTTCAAATGTGTCTTGACTAACAAAAGCTAGGGAAAGACTAATGTATTTATTTGTTGAGCAGAGATATATCTTCTAAAATTGCTAAATCTCTTCTGTCTTGAAGTGACTGTAATCAAACTTCAAAGAAAAGATCAGGCAAGCAAGGCAAAGGTATAGGAATTTCTTGGAGACACACGGATTTTTTTATTCTCTTAGAGTTTTAATTTCTTTTCTTCTTAAGCTGTTATTAAGGCAAAACCTTCTTCCTCCATGGCCAATGTATTTGATATAGAGGAGTAATTTTTTTTTCCTGAGTTTTAGCATTTAATACCTTTTCCTTCCAACAAAAACTCATACAATAAACTGCTGGGGTTGGGAGTGAATTTCAAATTAAGCAGGCAGCTTAATTTGTCACCCCTGTCCTCTTACCTCCTTCCAAAATTGTGACAAGACAGCACAATTCTACCTGATGTACAGTATGATGTGAACAGTGTAAATAACTAAGTGCGAATAATGCAACTTAAGTCCCACTTTTCCTTCTGTAAAGATTTTTCAATGCTGGCAATGGATCCACTTACTAGAAACCCACTAAACAGGTTCTGATTGGTAGGNGCGCAAACTGGGATTTCTTGATCGTTGTAGTTGAAAAGGTGATTGCTTAAAAGACGGCAATGAAGATCTCAAAAATGCTTCAAATGTATCTTGACTAACAAAAGCTAGGGAAAGACTAATGTATTTATTTGTTGAGCAGAGATATATCTTCTAAAATTGCTAAATCTCTTCTGTCTTGAAGTGACTGTAATCAAACTTCAAAGAAAAGATCAGGCAAGCAAGGCAAAGGTATAGGAATTTCTTGGAGACACACGGATTTTTTTATTCTCTTAGAGTTTTAATTTCTTTTCTTCTTAAGCTGTTATTAAGGCAAAACCTTCTTCCTCCATGGCCAATGTATTTGATATAGAGGAGTAATTTTTTTTTTCCTGAGTTTTAGCATTTAATACCTTTTCCTTCCAACAAAAACTCATACAATAAACTGCTGGGGTTGGGAGTGAATTTCAAATTAAGCAGGCAGCTTAATTTGTCACCCCTGTCCTCTTACCTCCTTCCAAAATTGTGACAAGACAGCACAATTCTACCTGATGTACAGTATGATGTGAACAGTGTAAATAACTAAGTGCGAATAATGCAACTTAAGTCCCACTTTTCCTTCTGTAAAGATTTTTCAATGCTGGCAATGGATCCACTTACTAGAAACCCACTAAACAGGTTCTGATTGGTAGGATTTGTCCAAAACAATATCACTTTTCCATTCGTCCTCCTGACTAGTTCTGTGAAGAGCTGCCAAAGTCACAGAATCATTGAATGCTTTAGTGTCAGAGGGGAACTTAAAAACAATCTAGTTCATCTTGTTCCAACCCCTCAGCCATGGAACCTTCCACCTGACCAGGTTACCTATAGCCCCATCCAGCCTAGTCTTGAGCATTTCCAGGGATGGGGAGTCCACAATCTCTCTGGGCAACTTCTTCTTGCCTCACCACCCTCACAGTAAAGAATTTCTTCCTAATATCTAATTTAAACCTTCCCTCTTTCATCTTCAATCCATTTCCCCTTGTACTATCTCTTCACGCCCTTGTGAAAGTCCTTCTCTAGATCTCTTGCAGGCCCTGTATAGGTACCTTTCAAGCTGTCAAGGGCCCTCTGGATGGCCTCCCTCCCCTCCAGCATATTGACCACACCACACAGCTTGACAAACTTGCTCAGTTTGCACTCAATCCCTCTCTCCATGTTACTCACAAAGATGTTAAAATTTGACAATCCCAATATAGACCCTTGGGGAACACCACCTGTCGCTCGTCTCCACTTGGACACTAAACCATTGATTGCATCTCCTTCAGTGCCACCATCCAGACAATTCCTTATCCGTTGAGTGGTCTATCTGTCAAATCCATGTCTCTCAGTTTAAAGGCAAAATGCTGTGGTAGAGAAAGAAAAAGGAAGAGGATGGAAGAGCAGGCCCGTACTCCATCAGGAATTATTCCAGATCTCTGCAGGTGCAATGGAAAAGTGGGGGATGTTGAAGTATCAAGCAGACATACACAAATGGAAGGTACACAACCATAGGTACAAAAAAGAAAACCAGGAGGGAACACCAGAGTGGTGATCTATGGTGATCAACTGGTGTCAGCAAGAGCTACCACTTTCCTTCTGCTGAGATTTACATGTTTTGCTGTGAAAGTAGTACACACAGACATGATTAAAAAGAGCTGGATGAGATCTCCATCACTCGAGACATATCATCCACCATGCCATACAAAGCAGCATGACTCAGACCAATGATACCTTTTAATTTCCAAGTCTCATTAAATGATATTGATAACAATTTTGAGAACTATACCCTCAAAACAAGATTTTCTTTCCTTTCCCAGCAGCAGATTTTCACCTGTAATTTACTGATATTTTCCCATTCTTTTCCTCCTCGAGTTTAATTTCCCAAACTTTCTGCTTTCTCTTCTGTGTCCTCTTACTTTCCAGCAGCTTTTGATTTGGGGAAAAATGCCCGCACCATTTCTCCCAGAGAACAAATAATACATTATACTTCTGTATATCATATGAAGCTCAATTGCATTTTTGTTTCCTTATACATCTAGGGAACTCATCAATGAGACAGAGATCTCATTCTCCAATCAAATAAGCCAGGTTAAGTGTAGCACAGACCAGTAACTACAATGGCTCATTCTGGCTCTGCTGCTCATGCAGACAAAAAGGACATTTCCAATAAAACAAACATAAACAGTTAACACAGAATTGTGAACTCTAATAGGCTTCAGCTTATTGCCTTTGCAGGAGCACACCGTACCAGTGAAGTACAGAAATTAGTCATTCAGGCAAATGATCTGGGGGTTGGTGACAGAGTGCGATCTTTCAGACCTTTGGAGCTATTTAGCTGCTCTCAAAACACACACACAACAACTCTGATAATTACACTCACTGCAAAACCTAGGCATGGTGCACTGGAAGCCTTTTAGGTGCTCTTCATAATTTCCTGCCTTTGCCAGAATAAGGCCAATTTACTCCTATTTCAGCAGGCTTGAGCAGAGTAAGAAAAGAGAGACTGGGTTGTCAGCATTATTGAAAAGATTCATGATTAGTCACACTCACTTGAAGGCAAGTTACTTGCCAGACACTACACCACTCATTAAAAGGCTTTCAAGCTGGCAGCCCTCCAGCAGCTACAAAACAGCTCCAGAGCTGGCAGACCCAGGAGGACCCCTGAAGCCCCATGGTGTCCTGCACACGGGAGTGCAAAAGGTTGGGTCAAGCATGCCTGGGTGCGACTGGCACCCCGGGAGTTCAGCAAGTAAGACTCATGTTCTACAGTGAGGAAAAATAAGGAAAATATTTCATAGCCCAGCTGTTGCTAATGCGAAGGTAATAACTTTTGAGGCTAGTCTCAAATTATCGCCTTTGCATGACCCCCATTTCTTGGTAAAGCTCATGCTTGGGTGGCTGGAAGATTCTGGGAACTTGGAGGGTTTCCTAACCTTACTCTGCTCTGATGTGATTCCTGCAGCAGACACTGGGATTTGTGGGAAAGGCCCTGCTAGCTCAGGCCCACAAGAGCCGGTTTCCCATTTGCAGTGTCATTTCCATGCTCTTGACTTTGCCATTGCTTTTATGTGAGAACAGAGCATAAACAATTCGTACCCCTCCCTCACAAGCTGGCTTTGGATTTGCCCCTTTTTGTTCGGTGCCAGCTAAAACCAAACTGCCCCAATTTTTTCAACACCTGCTGAATGCTGATTTCTTACCCTCATTCCAGAAGTATCGAAAGAACCAGATGTTCACATGTACCTTACTACAAGTCCAGCCTGTTTTAAAACAGGATGTAAGATGCAGAATTAGCTACTCATATTTAGCTTAATTAACCCAGGAACACATAGGAGTGAGGGTTGGTAATATGGCCAAGCCAGGCCAGCAGCTCCCTGGCTATCAAAGGCACAGTCCTTCTCCTCTCTCTCCCTCTCACCTCACCATCACCCAATTCAGCTCTCCTATCCCCCTCCCAGCTCCAGTTCGCACGTCCCTCAAATATTCAAAAAGCCAACCAAGTCCTGCTAGCTCCCAGCACAATCCACACAGCAAGTGCAGGTGGCTCCAGAGAGAGATGGTTAAGCCACATCCACCACAGTGAAGGTAAATAATCATGCCCTTGACACCTTGGAGAAGTCCTTGCCACCTGGTGGATCAGCATGGTCTTAGGCCAACATAAATTTTATTCTCAGCTGAGCCAGGAAAGACCACTGAAGGACTTAATCCCAAATTAAGATTGGGAGAACAGCATGTGTGAGTCCTTTTCGGGAATAACTACTTCTCCTAATAATCTGAAGTAAAGCAGTATTTTCAAGAGGAAAAGTTCTTTTTAGTTAATCGCTCTTGTTTTTCCCTACCCCTATTGCAAACAAGCTTTTAATAGAAAACTAGTGCAAAATATGCTCCTATTATGCTAGATTTGTATATTGTATATACAGGGAGTGTATACTGCAGTATATGAATAGCAGTCCCCATGAAGAAAAAGATAATCCTTCTTTTTTCTTTTTGTTTATGGGTAAAAAAAATCCCATCAGTACCAAATTTACACCTTGAGTGGTTTGTTGGACTTAAACTTTTCTTCTGTCTGCGGCATTGACACTGTGTTTGTAATATCTCTGCTGCACAAATATCTCTGATGAACCCTCACAGCATGGTGGGGATGGCAGGGCTGTCCTCTGTCATCTCACAGAGCTCAGAGCCAAGCCATTCCCCAACAAAAGGCAGGGAGAACCAACACAGAATTCTGGATGACAATTCTTCCTCTTTTCCTGGCTGCATGGTAGCTCTGAAGAACTTTGTGTCAGGTTTCATATGATGTACACTGAGCATTTTGTGTTCTAGTTTGGGTTTTTAAATACTTAGTGCTTAGCACATTCTCTAGACCTGTGCAAGTTTGGGAGCCATGCTAGTCACACCTCATCTATTTCAGCTCTCTGCCCCCATCCTCAATAGAAACAACCTGAGAGTGCTTCTAAGCCTAGCAAAAGATTGCCTCTGCTTTCTCCAGTGGCCCTCATTTCCACTCACTGGGATATTAATCCGTGTTGCTCCCTCCATCCTTATCTTCCAGAAATACTGGTCACAGGACTACAATCTGAAGTGACTCAGTGAAATCATTTGAACTCAAAGCAAAACTGAACTATTCCCCTCTCTATCTATCTATCTATCCCTTTGTATTCAAGAAAGGACTGGATGTGGCAGTTAGTGCCGTGGTCTTGTTCACAAAGGTGGTGATCAGTCTAAGGATGGACTCCATCTCAGAGATCATTTCCAAACTAAATGATTCTGTGATTCTGATTCTTTATTTGTACATCATCCCTTTGTGGGTGGTTCAATTTTTTCAGCCTTATCCTTCCACCATCACAGCTTACTTAATGTCTGTGGATGCTCTGGCAACATCTGAGGAGGGGGTGAGCAATGGGCTGCTGAGACACGAGAGCACAGGAGTTTAAACTGGATTAATCCACTGAGTTCAATATATACTGTAACAACATTACCCCAGCCCCACTGCAGACTCTGCTGACAGCATGTGCTACCCTGTTCTTTGCCCTGTAATTGCACAGTATGACTTTCCATGACAAACCTGACTAAGAGCTTCCTACACCTGCCCACTCCCAGCTGGTCACTGCTGTGTCCTTCCCAGCTGCCTCCCCAGTGTGCAGATTCAACTGAGCACGTGGTTACTATCTAAAAATGGATGGGTGTTGTTTCATTTTTTTTTTTTTTCCTTTTCAGAAGGAGAGGAAGTGATTTGGGTCGTTATAAACAAACATGTCAAGCTGAGAAGCGGTAAAATTGGAACTGAGAGGAAGGGTTTGGAGAGGCAGGACGGAAACATATGATTAAGATACAACATGGAAAGACACCTGGAGAGGCTTGAGCTTCTATATCTGTGCAGAAACACAAAAGAAATTGGGAAAATCCTGGTGTAAAACATAAATCTTTTCTTTCCATTATTGTAATGTCTTTTGACACCTTTGTTCAGTTTACTGCCTGAAATTAAAGTTGTGAAGGTTTTAGGCTTCACACATATTCCTTATAAAATATTACTCTATTTTAACAAGTGAAAATTAGCTTCAGCTCTCTCTTCTTTCTGGTCCACTCAAAAGCCTCACAGGTGAAACCAGTAAGGTACAGCAGCCTGGATCTCCTCAGCTGAGAGTGGTCTGAGTCACATCCCGTGATTACCCATAGCACTAACCCTGCCTTCCACCACTCCAAGAAGCGGCTTTTAAAAATAACCTACATTCTGAGGAAAATCAGGAGTCAATATAGATGTTTTCTCCAGCCAGAACCCACAATTTAAAGATTTGTATCCTCTTCCTTCAAGCATACTGTGTCACAGAGGTCTCCACATGTGGGACTCAGGAGTGTGGTTATAGGAGATGATGGTGGGTAGGGTCCATTCACTTCTGAGAATCCATATTCATGTACATGTCCAGGGTGTGCATATTCAGCACATATTTTAGACAGCTGTTAAGGCTGGTGCGACTTAGACAACATTTCAAAATGCAATTTCCCCCTTTCCTCACCACAGATGCATCCAAAGCACTTACAGTGATAAAATTTTTGACCATTTCCCTGAACAAGAGACCTTTCTCACCCTTAAAAATCCCCTTTTCTGTTCCATCCGCCTTGCTGTCAGGATGGATGCTGGCCATCTGCCTGTTCCCACACTGCTATGCTGGACTTCCCCTGATCAGCAAGGACTCATTCTGTGTAGAAACTCTCACTGGCCAAAGCTGAACGTCTCAGTCACAGATTAATGTTCAGGGTTTTCTAGAAACTTCTGAAAACATTATGAAGCCTTCCACAGATCTGCCACATCCCATGGAGTGGAGAGGGAGGATCCAGCTTGTGTTGGGTGAGCACTGGTACGTTTTCAGTAGGCGGAGGGCAGACAGTGAGCGCAAGAGCGTGGGATGTGTGAGCTGTGGCACCAGGCTAGTGATGAATACCAAAGAATCCCAAAATTATGAGTTGTAACCCACAAGCGGTTCCAGGGGAGTTTCCATTCAGGCTGTGATTCAGCAAAGCTGCTGTCACAGGCAATAGCATATCAGCCTAAAGTCACCACTAAAACCATCTGTGACAGTCAGCCTCTTCTCAGATGTGCGGCTGCCTTGCCCCCATGGTTTTTCAAAAACTACCATTTTGCTCTCACATAAAACATTGACAAGGCAAGAAACCAGAAAACTTTAGGCTCTGGCAGATTTGGTCTCAAAGTTAAAGCACAAACCCGTGGCAAAAGACATGGGCTGCTTCTGAAGCTGCAGTCTTGTTGAGAAAAGTCTCCTCAGATGCAACCTGGCCTGGAAAGCGGCAAGAGGGAAGGTGAGCCGAGCGTGCAGGAGGCGTGCGAGGCTCGCCATGAGATGGCAGCCTTCCCCGCCGCCTTTGCATGCCCCGGCAAGATGTGCCAACGCCGCTTCAGCACAGAGCACTTCTGTCTTCCCGGCAGAGATGTGCTGCCAAGATTTTAACAAAGGGCTCCCTCAAGGAAAAAAAAAAAATAAATAAATAAATAAAATAAAATCCAGCCTTGCTTTGCAATATATAGAGCAACCCTTTGGCGAAAACCTTCTCCTTCTCTGAAATAAAATCCCAATCCAGTAATTACACATTTCCAGGGCATGTTCTCCCCACACAAATCTACCCACTGCAGATTGGCCCCACAAGTGAAGTGGACAGTCCTGGGCTGCTCCAAGCTTGGGTTCAGCAGGCACATCACCCTCTCCCTGGTACTGCTTTGCACATGGCAAAGACCTCTGAGTGCTGCCAGACACATCTCAGGGAGAAGAGCTCCGTCATGGGCCGAGGAGCAGCAGAAGCTGGGGTGGACAGGCAGCATTCAAATATTCCCATGTTTCCAGTGCCTTCTGGTAGCACATTCAACATGATGTCAACAGAAAGTGCAGGCATGAAGGAGCAGGAGTACAGAGCTATTGACCCCATGGGCAATCCACTTAAGGGAAATGGTTTGTGTTTCAGACCCCATCAGGATTTACACTGTGGAACAACCTGTACCACTCCTTCCTTTAAGAACACAGGGAGACCAGGCAGAGCTCTACCCCATGCTGGTCTCACCTGTGTGTTGTTATCATAAGAGGATCCAGACAGATTTGGAAACATCAGGATATCTTCTGACTGTCGTGGTAGCTGCGCTCATAGGAGTCAGCTAAGGGGATAGAGACATTGCAAACCTACAAGGAAATAAAGAAAAAGATTAATCCACAGACCTCACTTGTCCCTTTCCTTAGACAGATAGAGTCACTCCACGCACACGATTGTGTATATTTAAGCCCATTTCAATGAATTTTGATTTGAAAGTGCACTAAGATGAACCTGGAGAATCAGCATTGCTTGGATGAGTCAGAGCAACCCTTATGTGTCAGATGCTGACTTCAGTCACACCTCTGTGACTCTCGGCTCTCACACCTCTGCAGGTAGCAGTGTGATTTCAGAGGGAGAATTGCACAACCGTGCTCAGAATCTGCCTCGCTCACCCCAAGGTGTTGTACTGGTATTACTGACAGAGGTATCTGACCTCTTGCAACTTCAGTCTTCTCTGGGTTTACACGTGAACAGAGGTTGGCCGCTGAGCACACTGCTGACAACAAGAGGTGACAGGATAAATGAGCAGGACTTGCCTCCAAAATCAGCTTCACATATGCCACTGTACAGCTGTGTCAGCAGGGATGTAACTGTGGCACAGCCTGCTCCTCTCTCCAGGCTCTCTAACTTTCATTTTCAGAGCTAGATCCAGAGTAACTTCATAGCCTTCAATAAAGCAATTCCCAACATACCCTTGTATAGAGAGAGGCTAAATCTGTCCGGTTTTTTATTAATGCCACACTTGATGACTTTCTAAGTGTGCTAGAGAGTCCCTATGCCTTTCACAGCTTTCTTCAGGCTATAAGTACCATGGGCAACTTTAAAACCATGGGCAGCTGCCAAGCTTGTATACAGAAAACATTCAAATACAGACGACTTTTCACCTTTACTTGCCAGAGGCCAAATTCTTTCAAACAATGATAAACCTTATTTACCCAGGAAGTCTTCAAATTCTGGAGTGAGCCTAAAGGTCACGAGGTCTGAGACGACCTTGAAAAGTGACTTTTATCTTGGTGGACGTCCTGGGGACTCAAGGCTTAAACAAACATGTTCTCATATCTAATTCTCCCAAAAGCAGATCTCTGGTGCCAAAGGTTATGTACTTAGTGAAATATTGTGTGTAGACTTGCAGAGCTGTATGTATTTCCTCATAATTAACAGGGATTACTCCTAATTAATAAATACAGGTCTTTAGGAGGAGGAGGATTATTTGGAACTTGAAGGATGTGCAGGCTTCCTGCAAAATGCATGACAATTGGTGTGATGATTACACAGGATCAAAAGATGTAAAGCCAGAGGCAGAAGGAGGATCACTAATCCTTAGGTCTGAGCATGGCAATTTTGTTATTTTGCAGGACAGCAAAGAAATAGCAAGAATATAATCGTACCAAGGACACTTCAGCACAAAGCAGAAGTAGACTGTGCATGAAGCTGCAGCAACAGCCATGGGCCATGCCCACAGACCTAACAAGCAGGCCAAGAAAACGAGGCAGCAGAGGCAGAAGACAAACCAGGGCACAGGGTGAGAAGAGGCCTACAGTAGGGTCAGAGATCTGAACCCACCAAAAAGATGTGGAGAAGAGAAGAGCAGCAGCAGAAGAGTTAGGAGGCTGCAAGTCTCCAGTGTCCCAAGGCTCAGCATGAGTAACAGGCTAAACATGCAGGGCTGGGTGGAGCAACACTGGGCAGACACCCAGCCAGGGCAGCCCTGCTGCAATTCCATTTATCTTAGGACATTTACTCCAGGGATTAATTGCAGCAAGAACCACAAAGGTAGTTAAGGAGTTTTTGAGGCACCTGTGTATTGCTGGGCAATCCATGCAGACTCTGACCATGTAGATATTCTGGCATTCAGAAATTATTACCTCTCACTGACTTTTAAAAGTGTCTTCCCTCTGCTTGTAACTGGAGCATCTCACTCTGTTTGCTGTGACACTGCAGTCTGAAACTCTGTGGTACCTAACCCTGCATCTTCTGTGTTCTTCACTTTGTATTGAGCCTGGCCAGATGGGAGATTCTGCAGTGCACCCAGCAGCTGCTGTGTTTCATATCCAGGGCCTGTGGGTGTCTATAATCTCCCTGTGCTTCCTCACCAGTATGGGTTATAAATATATGCGGGCAACAATCTGAGAAGTTAACTCAAGGACTCTTTCTGCAACAATCTTCCCTGTTTTCCTGCATGCTTTCTCTCCTTTGGCCAAGGTTTCTTTGGCTCTGACTCTGGTTTTATCATTGCTATCTGTAGACATGTATGTGCATCACACATGTAAACACTGGCATTTCTACTCCATCATAAATGCCATTTTTATTGCAGCCAGAGTAGGCATTTAGAAGGTGCTTTACTTAATCTTTCTTCTGCATGTTGCAAACAAAAGGATGCCTTCCAGGAACCACAGGCTGGTCTCAGGAGCCTGTTCACTGGTACAGAAATAGGGGAAAGGCTTGCCTTAGGACAGCTCTTCTGCTGGTGTAGATCAGATCCACATAATGAGTTTGATGCTGAGGGTGCCTGTGAAGTAATGAGGATAAAAGGACAATCGCCAGCAAGTTGCATGGGGAGACACTTTATCTCACTAATAGGATATGCCACATAGAAAGCTGGGTCTTAAATCCTGTTTCTGGGAAGGACTTTATTTTTGTCTGAAAATAGGATGTTTTCTTTCACTTAAAAGCCACAGTTCTATTTTTTNCAAAGAACATCCGCCAAAGAAGATGGGGTTCACATCCACATCATCGTCCTGTCCATTAGCTCAACATTTAGAGCATAACTAAATACCTCTATTCCTCAAGCAGTGGAGGGAACCAGGCCTGTGCCCCCAGCCCTGACAGGACTGACCTGCAAGACTGACAAGGAGGGGAGAGCCATCAAGTCACAAACCTGCCATCAATTACTGATTGTACTGACCCCTCCTCACTCCAGTAAATCCTGCTGCTCTCACTGCCAAGCTGGGCTGAAGTCACACAACACAACAGGACTAACTAGAGAGGACAGAAAAGGCAGATCCTGAGGTGATACCACTGTAGTCAAGACAGATTCCTTTCTGAATATATGCTGGCAAAGCTGTGGTGGACATAGGTTGGTCCCATTTGATTGAATAATGCCTGAAATCAGAGATAAAACCCAAACTGCCTGCTTCAGTGCCCCATTCTTTCTTACTGATCTTTTCCCTTTGACTACATCATTAGCCTTTGTTTCAGAAGGCAGGTCATTTTGCTCTACTCAGTCTCAGATCCATACATGGATGATGCTGCTCCATGTCCTGCAGCTTCTCTTCATGTCTCATCCCTTGTGTCCCTTCCTCAAGACCTCTTCCTTCTCTTTCTGAACAAGGTGTTCTTGAAAGCTGGAAGTGGTCCTGTGTGGAGAAGCAGATCCTGATGAGTCTGTGGAAATTTACTTGAGCACAAAGGTCACTGGGATGGCAGGTGCCACCAGGGTCCAGTGGCAGCACCTCTGAGCATTTGAGAGTCATATTTCTGCATGTACCATCTCAACCCTCTTGTGACTCTAGCTGCAAATTTTAGAACCTTGCCCCCAGAAAGCAGAAACCTGCTTTGGAAGGATATTGGCTGCCTCTGTCACCTGTATGTTTCCAGAAAAATTGAGTGTTTTGCTGGTCCTCTGAAAAACAGGGACATCCAAAGTAAAAATTTCTCAACAAATACTGTCACTGAACTGGTAAAACAAAATCTGATTATATTATTTTCTATAACCAGATGCTACCATCCTGATGCAGATTCAAGGCATGTAAACACTAGTGTTATTCATCTACAAAAAGGTATCACAGTCAGGTTTCAAAGCTGGGGTCGGGTTTTTTTTGTTTTTTTTTTTCTGCTATATATCAGCAGATTACATAGAAAAGACATAATTTAATGATAAAGCTCATTCAAAACAGGTCAGGGTAAGATACTGCATTAATAGGGCAATGAGTGTGCTTTATAATTCTGCATCAAGCATATGTCACCCCATTTACACCTCTCTAAATTGTCCTGGCACTTCTAAGAATTTTATACCCTATCAGCTCACCAGTGTGTTTGCATAGAGTATACACACTTATATTGGTTTTGAATGCCAAAGAATCATTGAGTCAGAAAGTTCTCTGAAGGATGGCCAGTCAAAGACTGAGCACTGCACTTGGTAGAAAATGGCAATAATTTACTTTCAACTGAGGTTTCTTGAGCATACATGCATGCAGCCATATCTCAGTAATACCTGTGTCAGATAAATCTTGGAGCAGCTAGGCTAAGCAAGATCAATATGATGGTGTTGACAGGTCAGTTTCAGTGGCAAGGTCCAAAGCTAAAATCTGGTTTGTAATATTCATTATATTTAGCCTTAAATGTCACTTCTGGTTTTATTTTGTGCATCACATTTTCAGGATTTCTGAGGTATGAGAAATAAATAGGAAGCTTGGTTGTGTGTGATGGCAAGTGGAAGTCCCAGACCTTAATGGCTTTTTCTAACCTGTGCTTGGTGCTATTGCAGGGTTCCTGGGGCACCAGGATTGATGGAAGGGAGAGGTACCAGTGTGGTCACCTCAGCTCTGCTCCAAGAGGATGGACCACATGGTCAGAGAGCATCTGTGGAGGTGGAGGTTTGCAAGCTCTCCTGGGTTTGCAAACCTGGGCTGTGAAAGGTGATCCTACGTGTATCTACATTGCTTTTTAGAACCCAGCTGTTATGCAGCTGATGCTGCAAAATCATGTTTTGAAGAATTAGTGCAAATTAACACTTCTCAGCATAACACTATAATACTAATAACAATAATAACCAATAGTAATGAAATAAGACCATTCTTTTGGGAAGGAAAAGAAGTGTATGGAGCAAGACACTGAAGAGGTTTACTGCCAGAATAAAGATGATTCAAATTGCTTTGAAATCAATTATGAGAACACTTCCTTTCCCAATGAAACACTTCCTTCTCATTGGGAAAAGTTATTGAAGCACTTGGGAAGGATGCATATACAAAAATTTGTCCATTTCTCTCATTCTAATGGTTCTCTTTTAAAGGACATCACAATTCTTCACTCAATTATATACTTGTACTGCCTTGACCACACTTACTCTACAATAAGTGTTTGAATTCTTCCACATGTAAATGGTGATTGGAAGATTTGGCGATGTGGGGTCTGTGGAATAATTCTTAAAGTTGTTCAGTCTGTCTTATTAAGATTTCCCCCTCTCCCAATAAAATCATTTCCACTTTATAGTTGGACTTGCAAATGTCCAGTGTCTGTCTCAAATGACTGAACCCTCCTCTAGAGAGTGCACCAGCTTGTGGTTCATATTGGAATTAGGAGAAGCAAGGCAGAGGTTGTTCAGTGTCACCCCCACAGAAGGCCTTCTATATGTTTAAAAATCTATATGTTTACCCCACACTTAGCTTCTTTGCTGGATTGTCCTCAAAGGAATCAGCACTTAATTCTGGCAATATTTGGGAAATGGGTGCTCATCAGTAGAATTGGCCAGATAAGATTGGCTAGTTGGGTACACCCAGCCAAATGGACACACTTTGAGCTGGCCATAGTGTCTGTTTGTATGCAGTCTGGTTGGGCTCAATGATCTTAAAGGTCTTTTCCAACCT
>VZUA01042053.1:103744-117150 GCA_013401035.1 Horornis vulcanius
TTCCCCTCAGTGTGCATGTGACTCTCTGTTAGCTGACAGCTCAGAGGAAAGGAAAGAGGTCCCTTCCCATATGGCAGCTTTGGGTTTTTTTTCCTGAAGACATTATAGGAAATTCTGATCAGAAGCTTTAAACACATTATCCAGAAATGGTTAAAAAGTTAAGTTCTCTTTAGGTTTACATTGCAGTAAGGTACAGAAATGGTTAGCCTTGTGACAAAATGAGCATTAGATTTTAGTTTAAAGCTCTCACTCTCTGGTACAAATAGCTGCAGACCCTTTAATTGTTTTCAGAACCTTTAACTTATTCTTTGGATTTCCTGGTAAATTAATCTATTAATCTGTCAACTCACAATGCAAAAACTCACAGGACTTAATGGCCAATTAAACTCCTCTGGAAGAGAAAGAGCTCTTAACGTTGCAGTAAATTGTATTAAAATCTAATAGAAAGCCTTTCCACATTGTTACAATGGGGGGAAAAAGTGTCAGCTTGCATTTGGATCAAAGCCACTTGCAAAAATGTCATTTTATCCAATTAAAGATCTTATATATCCTAATAGTGTCTTTGTTTTTTGTGATGTGTTGAGAAGAGAAACGAAGTAGCTCTGTGAGAATGGATATCAGTGACGCCTCATAGTCCACAGATTTGCCTCATATTGTGACTTATGGTAATCTCCAACTAAAGTTATTTCTGTGTCTGGGGCACCTGTATGGTCGTTCTTCTTTTGCTGACAACATATGAATTCATTTTCCTCACTTCCTCTACTTAAGCCATTCATAGGAGGTATTTGTGGACTTTTACACCTCCACCTGTGTACTTACATTCCATGAAACAGTAATGTTGCTCTATTATTTGTTTTCCTTTTTCATCTAGGGTTCAACTTGGCCAAGAACAGAAAAACAATTAGTGAGGGATTATCTGACAGAATGATCACACCTCATGATCCCATAATTCTCGTTTCACTAGGAAATGGAGCTAAAACATGAGCAGTTCATTAAAGCCCAGTATTGGGTTTACATTTTCTTTTCACAATACATTAACAGCAACTGGATTTTTTTCACTTTTTTTTTTTCCCCTGGAACAATGAATAGGAGTTATCTCTTACATTCAAGGGAACATGGCCCCAAAACATTTCCTGCATTAATTCCCTATGGAGAAGGCAGGATGTTTAGGAATCGTGATGTTGAAGACAAAGGTTGGTCAAAATACTGCATCAGACCACTGCAGAAATGGAATGGCTTCAGTGATATTTTTCCATTTTTTGGAGAAAATCAAAAATAAATGTAGTTCAACTTTGTTCAGTGGTGAGCCAACAAAAATCATTTTTGCCTCTGACAGCAATCTGTCTCAGGTTCAGGACATGTTCAGACAAGGGTGTATTTCTCACATCCCTGATCTCCACTATAAGACCAATAAATTTTTTAAAAATCTGTGCCACAGTCAGTTAACACATATATTTCTCAGTGGCAAAGCAGACTGTTTGATCTTTGCTCTAAGGGTAAAGCACCATTTCAGGGTTGCTTGGCAGCTCTGTTTTCCTTCCCTTAGCAAAAGAGATGGATTCATTTAGAATTGTGGGCCACGAAGAAGGGAGCTCAGGTGTGGCAGAAATGGCAGGTGGCTGGAGCTGACTTGACAGCAATTAAATGTACAAATCTTTGATTAGGCTCATGGGAATGGAGTCATTAACTACAGAGAATGGACCAGCTTGCTTTCCACTGCCTCATTAGCCATAATACTGATATTACTTTAAAAAGCCTGGAAAAAAAGCCCTCCCATACAGAATTAGGAGAGTTGAGTTTCAAGGAAAAAAATAAGCTAGTGTAAGCACTTTCTAGCCGAACAAACAGAGCCTGGCTTTTCTGGTCACTGACAAAAAAAGCCTCATGTTTGCTGTACTGTGAGATAGCCCCGTAACCAGTGCCACAAGCAACGACTCACAGAGATCAACAAGTTGCTCTTGGCCACTGAAATTTACAGAGGACCTCATCAGGCAGCATCCTGCTGTGCTCCAGTTCCGAGTACTGGTGCCTTTAACAACATCCTTCCCTGCAAGTGCAGACCTTCGGTCAGTCACACAGTGGAATTATCAGGCTGGATATAAGTTGCACATAAATCTCCAAGCTAGCTGGCTTAGCCCAGGAGAAGATTTGGCTTGGGCTTTGTTTATCTTCCTGTAACATGACTGGTTGAAGAAGGGCTGCAATAACAACATTCTGCCATAAATTAACATCCTCCTGTCCCCAGCTCTGCCCTTGCTATTTCATGGAAAGTTTATAATGAAATAATCCCTACCCAATTGTCCTTTCTCTCCCACTCTTCCTTTGGTACTCTCTATCCCACCACATTAATTTTTCTGACCTCCTAAACCAGCGTCCTCTGACCAAAATCAGAAGAAGTATTTTCCTCCAGGGCCCTCATGTAGGGTTTCATGCCAACAAGCTGATGGCACAAAAGCAGTCTGGGAAACAGTGAGGGCAGTGGCTTCTCGCCTCTCACATTGCTCAAGCAACTGGTAGCACAGATGAAGCAGGGACAGAGGGAAATAATTTTTTGCTATCAGTGACAACACTGCTGGGCCAATGTTTTGCCCTCTACAGCAAGAGCAAGATGAGAGAAAAGGTGACAATTCTCTAGGGATTATTATTGTCCTCTCACAACATTAGACACTGAACTGTGGACTCATAACACCATCCCTTGCTTGCTTTTGAAGTCTGGGTTCAGGTTCTCCTGTCCCAGCACTAAGACAAGAATGCCATTTCCATGACTTGCTGCTTCCCAGGTTTCACAGGGACCAGATGCTACATGTCACAGGTGACTTACCCATATAGGCATTGGGTAGAAAATTTCAGTTTCCACATAGGTGTAGTTTGAGGATCTTTATGCTGTCTCCTTGCAGTAGTAACAGCATACTTCACCTTCTTTAAGAGTAATTGTTCCTCATGTGCTTTTTGATATGTAGAAGCTAAATATAAAAAAGAACTAAGTTGAAAGGGATGTTTTCTCTGAAGAAGGAAGTTTGAGTTGTCAAAGAAGTATGAAATATGTGGTACAAACTCTCCTGTGGAGCTACCTGTAGAGATAGGTAACTCCACTGAAATATTAGCTGACTAACTCACACTTCAGCTGAAAGATTCCCAACAGGAGAGTCTTGTCCAAGACCCTGACAGGTCTGACTGCATCTCTGTGGTCTGAGGTAGTACCTAAACAGCTCACAGAATCAACAAATACAGCTCAATCTCATCAGCTGTGCAACATCACTTTTCTTTCCTTTATGGTGATGTGAGAAATACGAGGTGAGATTCAGCCAACAGTGTCTTTGTTCTATTTCAATGAGCAGTGAACTTCCATGTTGAAGCAAAGTGCTGTGAAAAAAAATAGAAGTGGTCTTTGAGGGAGAGGAAATCCCAGGAAAGAGGAAATTAAGAAGAATAAAGATAAATTTAAAAAGAAGGAGAAAATGAGAAGAAGCTGTTAAACAGCTTCAAAATTGTTCTGCTGTAGAAAATACAAGCTGCATTGCTTTTGCTTTCCTGTGTCTGCCTCCTCTACATTTTAATTACAGTTGCGTGTCCAGCCTGATTGGCATTTTTGCTGGTCTTCCTCAATTCCCACCTGCTTGTGTATGCATGCAATTTCCTTTGCAGACCAGACCTTGAGTGGTTTCACCCTAGAATCAGAACTTTGATAACCCTTCACCACACCACAGGTCACTTTTTACATGGACATTAAGCCTCAAAATCTTTGACAGATGCGGAAAAGACCAGCCCAAGTTATTCCTACTTCTCCTATGCTTCCTTCTCTCAGCACTTGCCTCTTCCCAGAGCAGTCAGCAGGAGACTGACTTTGTTTCAGTCACAGTTTATTGCCTGATTTCTTAACTCTAGCTGCTGTGGGGATGGCATGGAAAAGACTTTGGTGGGCTGCAATATCTGGAATTGCCACACAGAGTTTCCCTGGAGGTCATTTGTCAGGATGATAAGTGATTTAAAAGCCTCAGAAAATTTCATCCTCTGTGACTTATTATGGCTTTTCCATCTCTAACTTCTGTGGCTCTGAAAAAAGTGCAAAATTTGTAAACAGTGCAGGAGAAACCCATTCCAGTCAACTTTTATTTTTTCCTTTGCTTCCCATTTACAGCAAATGTTTTGGTAAAAAGACCCACTGAAACAGAAGACTAAGATTAGGCAACAACCAGAGCTACAACTACAGAACTTGCAGTCTTCCACCATCGTGCTATCCAGCCAAAAGCTGTGTCACAGCCAGCATGGAAACAGGAGGAAAATGTATTTTTCACCACGTGTTTTGACTCTGCTTTGGGGCTTAGATGACCTGTTGGTAAAAATGCCTGTGTCCTGTCTCCATAACAGATACATCAGTTGTAAATTATCTGTCCAGTTTTGCCATTGTGTGTAGGGCCCCCGTGGGAATTGACAGTACTGTATTATTGTTGGTTTTGGTGGATAGTCTCCAAACAAAATCAGCTTCCCCACTGCTAGGGAAGGGGCAGTGCTGGTGTTGGGAATATTTCTATTTGGGACAGTTGCATGTTTTGGGAAGAGATGGAGGTGTGGGGTGCCAAGCTCTCCAGTGGGTGCCCCATGACAGTGCAGGCAGGACCTGCCTGTACCTCTGCCAACTCCCTGCTGTGCTGCTCCGTGTCCTGTTACACGTGATGGGAGCCTTGGAGCGGGGAAGCGAGGCAATTTGTAGTCATGTTACATTTCCTACTTCAAAACTGTTTTTACAACTATTGGCCCAGCCTGTCCCGGGAGTGCTGGCCTGCGCAGCGGGCTGTGTTGTTTCATTTCTGTCAGCAGTGGGTCTTTTCTCTCTGCTCCTGCAGGAAGGCTTTTGTTTCGTGTCTTTCCTCCCTGCTGCATGCTGTGTTGTCCAGGCAGCCTGCCACGTGCTTGAAAGCCTCCTTCCCACCCCTCTGCCCTGCACGGCCATAGCCACCCTCTCAACTCGTCCTGCAAACACTCATTAGGGGCTTGGGGTGCAGATGCTTGGGACCTGCTCCTGTGTCTGACTGCAGAATGTTGTGTGATAAGAGGGTGGACACCTGGACAACAGCCAGTCCAAGCATTACATTACGGCCCTCTCTCTTATGCTGTTTACTTTTGTGACAGTTTCTCCTTTCAATCCTCATGTCTGCAATGTTGATCTAGGAGGGTGGCCATCTGGATCCCTGCCTCCACTGCCAACCCCATCTTCGCCCCATCTTCATCTCCACCTCTTCATTTCTCTGTCAGACAATTCTGCTAAGTTTTCCTTCAGCTGCTCCCATGTTGGGTCTTGTCACAGCTGGGGGGACCCAGCTTTCATTTCTCATCCTTGATTTTTGTCCTCCTCAGATTAGACTGACCACAAGGATCACACAGAGATTACCTTGGTTCTGTGCCACAGCAGTGGTTACATCCAAATCAAGACTAATCCTCAGCTGTTAAAGAACTGAGACTTACCTAACCCTCAGTCCAAAAAATGGACAAAGCTTATAGCAAGGGATGTGAAGGGAATGCACAGACTCACTTTATTATTAGGATTGCCAGTCCTTGAAAGACCCTGACCTCAGAGACACTGCCTCCGTCTCACAAAGGGTTTGAGCTGAGCACAAGTATCTGACCTCATCTGGGACCCCAGGGTGTGGGATACTTTCAGAAAACATTGCCACAAGTCAAAGAAGCAAATAAAAATCTGTATCCATTTTTTTTTTCTGTTTTCTTCCAAAAATTTTTCTTAGAAACAAGAAGCAGCATTTCAGCCTGCCAGATCCAGCTATTCTCTTCAGTCCTCAGCTGGCCTCTCCACAAATTTTGCTGCCAGGGTCCTGGGCTCATGGGAAGTGTTCGTGGGACATCTGCACCATGGTGTGGAGATACACACACTGACTAGGAGCGAGCAAGAGCTGGAACTCACGAAAGTACAACTCTATCAGCATGGCACCCTGCCCAGCCTAATTAGACCTGCCAAGAAGGGCTAATTAGCTAGGCTCAGTGCCACACTGATGTGACTATATCACTTTCAGAACCAGCGAGCATCACATGCAGCTCACTTTAGCATGGAGATGCCATGTGAAGCCGGACAGAGTATATATTCACCAGCCTTCCCTCTCCAGAATGAGCACACCGGGCTTGTAAGAGCCAATTGCACATCACTCTGTGTCCATTTATTTGGTAAAGAGTTTTACAGCAGGACCTCCACAGATTGAAGCTTGTGACACCCACAGTGAAAGAAAGAGCACTAGACCTTCTCCTTTGCTGGAGAGGAGAGTGGGAGCACATGGAACATGAGAGGCTGGCAGGAGTTCCCCGAGGGAGCCCGCGGCCAGTCTTGTCTCGCAGCCCAGCCTCGCCCTTCCCTGCCACACCCGCCCTGCCCGCCTGCCCGGCAGCGCTTGGCTGCCTTCCCTCGCCTCCGCCGCAGCCACGGCCACTCCTGCAAGGCCCTCACGGGACAGCACTGAAGGTGCTTTGGACCTGCTCAGGCCTTTCTGAGGATCCCTTCCCTGCCTTGATGAACTGTCACACGTTGTGTTTTTCCCCTGACCTCTGCTGCCGTACAAAATGCTGTCTGCAGCCTCTCATGCTTTGGGGGGGTCACTTACAGGAGGGCACTGGTTCCACTGTGTCTGCAGTTCCCCACAGCCATAGGAGGGTGGGGAAATCTGCTCCTAAGGTGCGTAAGAAGGCAGTGAATCATAGGAGCAGCAAGCTCTTGTTTACCAACACCTCGCTTTGTAAAGATTTCTTTAACACCGTAGCTTGTGAGATAGCCAAAGTCTGGTTTCCAGTTGAGACAAGCTCAGCTTTGTGCTCAGCTGGGGGAAAGGTTCCTCTTGGCTAATGTAGTAAGGACACTGACCATGGAGAATGATGTCCCCAGCTCCTCTGGTAGATAGGCCCTAGTGCAAAAGACACACACACACACAGAGGTAAAGCTACTAGAGGAAAGGCTCCAGAAACTGTCCCTTTATACTTCCCAGGGCCATCTGACAGCTTAGCAGGAGTAAAATAAATGAGAAGGAGTGTATGGAGGTAGTAATATTCCTACCTTTGGACCATCATGTCAAAGCATAGCAAGAGGGAAGCATGGGTTATGCACACACAGAAATACCATGACATGTATTACAGCGCTGCATAATGCAAGCAAGCATAGCAGCAACTTGTTACCCTGACTGAAGGCTAGAACATAATTAGTGTAATTACAATGCCGCTGGCTGAATTCACTCGAGGAGTATGGCATCCTCTGTGCCCTACAGGGTAATGCATAATCCCAAATACTTCATTAGTTGAAGGCATGCTCTGAGACACATTTGAGCTGCAATGCAGTCTCACAGCCAGGGTTTTCCTTAATGGTATTTGTCCCCAGCTCTCCAGAGGATTCAGTTGGTGCCACCAATACCTTTACTCACTTACCTTTAGCACTTTTAGGGAGAGATTGTGACATTTCTTCTTCAGGGGAGTTGCAAATGGGTCAGGGACACAGGGCCACAGGCAGCAGCAGCTTCCTGCATATGGGGCACAGTGAGAGAGCAGCAGTGCTCAGCTGGTCCACAGCTGGGCTGTGCCAAAGGAGCCCAGCCCCATAGCTGCTGTCCTACTGTAAAACAATAACTATTCAGGGTGGCTCCAAGACCTGGTCAGCCATAATCCCTTCCTTAAGGCACTAGTTGGACCTTTGTCAATTGCTAGTTTTCATCGCCAGCTCTGCTCCCTCATCACCTTCCCCCACACACGTATTGTTCCGTGCAACTTTACATCACTTCCCAGAAAAAAAATAATTCTTGATTTTTTTTTTCCTAAAGAGCAGTAGGAATAACTGGCTTTTGAATTCAGCTCTGAAAGGCTACAATTACAAAAAATATTTGGGGTTGACAGGAAATTAAACTGTATTTTCTTGGTAAAACAATAAAACCCCAAAATTCCAGTTTGGATCAAGCAAAGTGTTTGGTTCAACCTGAAACAAAACACTTAATTTTTGTGTTTAAACTTTTCACCCCTTTTTATTTATTGCAGGCAGGAAAACCTCAAAACAAAAACAAATGTTTCAAACTGAAAAGCTGAGCTGTTTCCCTTTGAAATCATCACACTGCATTGACTGCAATTGCATTTCTCAGAATTACCCTCTTTGTCTTTGGCTGAAGCTCTTTGCTAGATTTCAGGCTTAGCTCCCAAAATGTTTTACACAATACCAATCTCTATCCCAAGGATTTCACCTGGCCCCACTTACCTATTATTTAAATTCACATCCTGAAAAAAATTGGGAAAATAATGCTATTTTTCCAACAATATTCTTAATACCAATGCCCTGTCAAAACCATGTTAATCTCAAGAATGCACTGGTGTTCTCTTCATAATAACTCAAGCAGGGGTTGAAAGAGGGAAGGGGGTCTTGCTTTTTAGTGTGGTCCTTATGTGCCCTGAAGGCAGGGCCAAAGGGCAGATGTCAACCCCTATTGCTGGTCTCTGCAGGCTGCAGCTGGGATCCTGTGGCTGAGCTGGCCAAAGTGCCACTTCATACTGGGCATGAGGCAAGTGGGATCCAGCTGTGTGGTGCCAGGAACTGGGTGCATCTGGAAATGATCTTCAGACTTAAGTCCAGGAAATAAGGAGCTATTCCCCTAATCTGCTTTTGTCTTCCACTGCTTATCAGCCAGCGAGAAAGTTTAACTGTATATGGGGTTTTTCAAGCTTAAAATCTGTTTATGGGTTTTGTCTATAAGGAATAGAAGGAAAATAGCCTTTTGATTTGTTTTATTATTTCCATTTCTAATTGCACATGAAATAGCAGAACAGGGAATAGGTCTGGCTTTTGACCCTAAAAGTCTCTAGGGCAAAGATCCCATCTGTTGTGCATTTTAAGTGAACCTATTCACCATTTCTGGTAACATCTGAATATGTTAATGCTGTAAAGAGTGGAAACAGCCTTCAACATGGATCTCTCTGCATCTAAGCAGAACTGTGTCTTCTATATCCTTACATCTCTGCTGAATCAGCCAGATCGTAAAACACATATAAAGCTGCCTGATCATAAGCAGATATGCCACAGAACGAGAAGTTAAAAGGGGGAGCAGAAGTGAAAGAGTTAAAAAAATGCTACAGCCTCTCCCAGTGTTTCCTTGGGTGGAGAGTGTAAAGGTTAACGATTTCTAAATATTCAGGAGTAATAAATGATCTGAGTACTTTTCTGGCGGTACCTCATGTTCTCAGAGAAACAAATGCTTCAAGGATATGCACCATTTCAGAAGAATGTGACAGAGAGAGGGAGAGATTTATTTTAAAAACTTGTGATTATCTGTCTCATCACTGATGATAAAGGTGCAGGTTCTTTCCATCCAGAAATACCGCCAGGTAAACAATGACGAATGCAGTGCAGTGGGATTTATGTCTCAGAAGGGCTTAAAATTATTTTACATGAAGGTTTTCTCTTTCCTCCAAATGCATCTACAAGATTCTCCCTTCCTCCATGGAGTCTTTCTCCTTATTTTTGCAGCACACTGGTTGTTATCCCAGTCAATGGTAAAGAAATCAGCTGTAAGGAGCATATGGGTGTAAAATACCTTTCAGATATTTGAAGTGTGGTCAGTCTTGTCCCCAGCTTTGGGGGAGGGCTGACTTATGTGGGAAGATAATTGTCTTTGTGGCTGTCCCACTGCCAAGCTTGCATGAAACCAGTCAATCACTGAAGAAGCTATCAAGGGAGTCAAAGAGAAGACATCTTGAGGCTGAGCTGTTGAAAATATTTTTTCTTACTTCTTCAACAAAAGGGGAGAAGACTCTTTTCTTTTGTGCATCCCTTTACCTCAGTACATGAAGGAAAGAGCCAAGGAACGTGGGAGGTTAGGTTAAGACCTGGAATGGAGCACAGCACTGGCTATCCTTATTCTCCTACTTTTGGAAGTGAAGCTAAAAAGAGGGAAGGAAAAGGGATGCAGCCTGTGGCCAAGATAAGCATCAGTAACATGATTTGTAAGCGATGAGGCAGCAGCAGTAGGAAACAGAACACATGGGTAAAGCAGCTCCTGGGCGAAAGGGCAGATTAAGGTTTACCTCCCACGAAATAGGGGCAAGAGTAAGGTGAGGATGGCTTGAAATATGAATCTCAGGGCCTGGCTGAGATTGTAGGAGAGGTGCAAGTGAGTATATGTGTTTATTTAGTTTAATCTGACTGACACCTGGGCATGTGACTAATGGAAAACCCACAAACTGAGAGCTGATGCTTTGGCATCTTCGCAGAACATATCCCCGTTGAGTGAGCAGAATCTGGTGATGCTGCTTGCATTCACACAGGGATGCAATCTTTTAACAAGCCTTTCTCACTCATGAGCAAGCAAGACTGGGATTTCATACTTGGCAAAAGGGAAAGCAGGAAAGGCCTTCTGAAGATCCCGGGAAACCTGGATTAAGTCACTGTGGTTAATTATGCAAACATCAGAGAGGGCAAGTTAGATTAGTATCCATGGGGAAGGACACCTGCACATCAGATTTTAGCTTCTTATCTGCCAGTTCCAGTCTTCCATTCATCTCCAAGTGCACTTACATGTTGACCTAGGTGGGTGCTAAGTACTGTGACAATGATCTGCTTTAGTACATACTGCACCATGGGTGTGACAGCACCCCTGGCTCTGCAGACATCCCTTAAGGTCATGCCGAGTTCACCCAGCTGCTGCTGGGAAACCCTTGGCTGAGTATTTAGTGAAATACCACAGGATNCAGCGAGGGACATCAGCCAATTAGCTCCCAGCTAAAGCACCAGGGTCTTCTCATGGCAAGAGAACCAAACACTTTTCAGCGGGGTTTGTTGTGACAACAAACCTACTTATGACCTCATGGATGCCTCAGAAAACTTATAAGAGGACAACTTCCTATACAGCACTGTGTTTTAGCAGAAACCGTGTGACTGGCATTGAAATGTGTGTGGTGGGATAAACCCTTCCCTGTGTGCTCTGCACAGGTTGGTCTGCTAGAACAAGTCCATGGCCTAGTGCTCTGCACATACCTCTCTTGGGTAACAGCTGGGCTGAGGTCCAAGGAATCTGTATAAAACATGCTCAGGGCTGCTCAGCCAATTAATCTTTTGTAACTTGTTGGGGGCGGGGGGAAATGGCATGTGATCGTGTAATTAATGGTTGGCTCCTAAGGTGTGTGCACTAATTAAGGTTCAGGCCTATAGTTGCTCAGCAACTGTGTTTGCAGCATTTTCTACCACTGAAAAGCTTGACTTTATGGCCTGAATAAATGTTCTTTTGGGACATTTTGTGTGTCAGTGTTCCTCAGTGAGGAAGGGCAGAAGCGGACAAAGGAGGCAAATATCAGATTAGAGCACCCTCTGTCCATGTTGTCCAGGATGAGTGAAACCTCTTACTTTCCCATCCAGAGCCCTGCCTTGAGTGCTGGTAGGAAGCCATGGAAGGTTGTTGTGCCCCTCAAGAGCTCATGCTGCTGGAGAGGCAGTGCCTGTCCAGCGTGTTCTGCAGACCATCGCTGACCGCAGGAGAATGGTGGTACCAAGGCTTTGGGGGTCTCTTCCCAACACCACTACAAAGCAGCAGTATTCTGCCTGAGTCTCTTCAGGCTCGTTTCTTTTTGTCTTTCCCCATCACCTTCAGCCTGTCACTGTTTCAGGTTTGTCTTCTCTTCCCTGCTGATTTCTCTCAGCCCTCAGCCAATGTGCTGATTTTCTCCCTTGTTCATTTCAGGTTCCTTTGGCTCTCCCGTCCGCACATCCCTCTCCCTCAATTCGTCTGAGTCAGAAAATGGAGAGGAGAATGGTGCACACCGAAAGAAGGCAGGAAACACCCAGAGAGATCTATGATGAGCCTAGCACATCCTGTGCCCATGCCTGTAGGGAAGTGTGTGTTCCACCCCTCCTTCCATAGGGACACGTGCTCTACATGGTCAGAGTCTTTTGCTGCCAGCAGTCTACAAATCATTTTTCAAAGGTGTACAACTTGGGCAAACTTGGTGCAGATTATCCTGGGCTCAGTAAAAGGTATATTTCTGCTTCAGAGGCTCCCTCCTGACAAATTTCAAGCCTTTTCCCCATGTCTTGTGGAAATGCAAGAACTTCAGAAAGAAAGTTCACCATGATGTAATGCAAAATCTTCCCTTAAACTTTCAGAAGTCCTTGGAACAGGGTAGCAGTATCACAGACTGACACTTGACATGGAAAATGTCAACTTGCTCTTTAACAGCCCAGTGGCATAATAAAACCAAACAAAANTCTAGATTCTTTTTGTTGTTAATGAAGAGAAAATTCAATCCTTCCAGAGGGAAATTGCTTCCAGTTGTATTTAATGTGGCTTTTGAACATTGCACACTTTTTGTACTAGAGATGATCCAGTTCCAGCAAAAGTAAATGGTTTGGTTTTGTGTTTGTTTGTTCTATTAAGTATTTTATGTCCTATATCTTGTGTAAATTTACATCAATATAATAATACTCTAATCTTGTTTAGGGGACTGATGAGTTCTAGATGAATTTCAAAATTATTTCCCTTAGCAACAGAGCTAATTGTGAGAAATGAAAGAATGTTTCATTNAGGGTAGCTGGGCAATGATGTCAAGGTATCAACACACAAGAAAATACCAACTTGTTTCTTACTAAACTAAAAGACATTAGGTAGAACTGAAACTGGGAGTTGTACATGACAGCACCAAGGTCTAAAATGGGATGGACCTTGATGGATGGATCTGTTATACACTGACAACAAGAGCAGGCAACTCCTCTCTAGATTTCATTTTCATTCTTTGGATAATTTGCTGAAGCTTAATCAAAAGACACTTTTCTCACCAAAACCCTGAACAGCCAGAGCGACCAGTCCCCCCAGCCCTTGTGCTGGACCACAGCCAGGGACATACCACCACTGTGGCTCCCAGGAACAAGCACCTGCCAGAGGGTAAGTTTCTCTTGCAAGTCAATGGACTTACAGCCAACATTTTACACCTACAGTGTTGTGTGAACTGAATTACAATTCTTTTCCACAAAATCGTTGCATAGCTCTCGGACACTTTGAACTGGAAATTCACTGTGAAAAGTGAAATGTTAGGATTTTTTTTCCACCCGTCCTCTCAGGTGCTGTTGGTGCTTGCCCAGCTTGAACAAAGTACAGTCTGTACTTACTTGTGTTGTTGAGATGTACTCATTGAGGTTGTCTGTCAAGACTGCTCATTTCAAAGGACATCCCCATTTTACATATAAATAAATAAAATAACCCAAGTAATTCGTAATTTTTTCATTCAATTCCAGCCTTCTACTATCTATGTTGGAAGTTTTATATGGCCTGATTTAGTGGAAATTCAGCATTTTGGACCACAGAATTGAAAATTTTACCATCAACAAGCTGATTATGATTTTGCCAAATTTCACTTTCTCTGAAACTACCAGTCATAATTTCTCAGGTTAAGAA
>VZUA01042054.1:0-11250 GCA_013401035.1 Horornis vulcanius
TTTTTTTTTTTTTTTTTTTCTGTAAGTAATTAATCTGTAAATACCAGAAAACCCCAAGGGATCCAAGCTGAGAGGTCAAACTCCAAAAAATTCAAACAAATTTTAAAGGCTAATCAAGTACCTATGAAAAAATTCTTTTTACTTTTCTATAAAGAAAAGGTATCATTTTGAGTCTGCCACGAAATTCACATTAAATGACTCTGCAGGAGGATCTTGCAGCACACTCTTGAACTCTATTGTAGAAAATTGTGGAAAAAGCAGCAAGCTTCCAAGTATTCCCCATTGGGACAACTGAAATATTGATAAAAAATAATAATCATAAAGCAGTCATAATAGAGCCAAACATATCCTAAAGACTTGTATGGCTACATCTACTCTATCCTCCGTATCTCTGCTTCTCTCTTCAAATCAAGTTCTTGCTGTTTGAGCCAGGGAAAAAACATGAGGAAAGCCCCAGGTGAAATTCAACCCTCCAAAAATCATTAGCCCAAAACCACTGCTGTGTTTCCAGCCTTCCAGGGCAGCAAGAGATGGGTATTGACACAGGGAGGATAAGAAGAGTCCTAATAACAGAATTAGCTTTCATGTTTGAGGGACACTCCCTCTATATCTGCTGTGAGCAGATTATCTGCAAACTGCTTTGAGCAGGAGTTGAGAGCAAAAAGGAAGGATTGTCACCAAGCCAGTGTCAGGATCAGTCAACCAAGGACCCTTTTGGGTCCTGTAATTTGAAAGCATAGGTCAGAAGTTTATTCTGAATCCTCTGACAAAACAAAGATCTGTGGATCTTGAGGTGTGATTTCTTCCTTTGTTCAAGTCTCTTTTTGGCAGGTAAAAGTCTCTCTGATGTAAGCTGGTTTGTCCCAATGTGGAAGGATTTTTGCTCTCTAAGTGCACCATGAACTAGCACAGGCTATTTTGAGAAATGACAGTTGGGACGTTTTTAAACCATAATTACAGCTGCCTTTAAAGATGATGATAAAAATGCAGTTGATGAACAAAACGAGACCATGTGATTAATTTTTCCATATGATGTGTTTGATTATGACAGCTCCCCAGTCTCTAACAGCTTCCTATGTGAAGTGAAAAACAGAGAGAGAGCACTTTATCTAGCACAGCTGATTAAATACGACTCTCTAGGCAGCTCTGAGAATATGTGCAGGAGAGAATATCCATAAAACTCCATTAGAAAACAAGAAAATGTCAGGCTATAAATTACTTTGAAAGATCAGTTTTCAGTGATGTATATAAATTGTCAGTATCAGAGATGCAAGAACACTAAGTGTGCTTTTTCTGTTAATTTTTTGTTTCTAGTGTGGGCACTAGAAGAGTTGGCACATCCCATAAGGACTGGAGGATAAGTACAGAGCTCCCATGTTTCAGATGGGAAAGGATTTTATTGTCATCTTTCAAATATACTTTGAAGAATTGCTTCTGATTTAGACCTTGTTGGTTCATGGCTGACTGGAGAGAGAGAATGAATGACAGCAGGTTTTTTAGAATTAAGAGTTACCTTTCTGTTTGACTTCACCAGAGTAGGAATTTGCCTGTACCTGCAGTACATGGATTTTATTTTATACTGTGGTATTACAGGGGCTGAAGAGGGCTCAGTGCTGCCTGCTGTTGTGAATTTACTGCGTGTCCTCCTGCCCTTCAGGTATTGCAACTTCTGTCAGAAATCAGGTTTTTGTCACCTCAAGGAACCACAATTTGATCCCTCTGTCAGTTCCAGCTGATAAATTAAACCAAAAATACTTCTTTGAACACTCTGTGCTTTGGCAAAAATTCTAAATGACAACAAATACTGGTTTTAAGGTCATCAAAAGATTGTGTTANTTATTCTTGAAAATTTAGGTCAACAAAATTTCTGAAACATGTGGAAATTCTTTCATCATAGAAAAATCGTTCCCAGTCCTGCTGTAGGTGTGTGTAGGCAGTCTAGAAGACATCCGTTTCTGGTAGGCTTTGCCTTGAAAATCAAAGAAAGCCTGAGATCCCTGACTTTTAAGAATTCCCACGCTGGAATATCATAAAACAGGCATATCTGAGCTGCTTTAAAAACTCCTCCATCTCTTCTGCTTCCTTCGCTCAGAAAAGAAAGTTTGAAATGTAAAAGGCTACTTCTGTGAAGTGGTGCTCAGGCAGAGCTCAGAACTGCTCCATTAAACATCAGAGCCCGGTTCCAGCACAAGGGTTTTGTTTCAGGATGTGCAGAACATCCATGTCTGAAATGCTGCCTCTGGCAGGGCCATGGCACGAGTGCCAGGTGACATCCTCTGCTGGGTGTATCAGAAATGTGTGTTTTGAATCCGATTCCTTCCAATTTGTTACTGCCAGAAGATGCAGACTGTGATTATTCCTTTCAGGAAAGGGTCACTGAAATGTCCACAAGTTCTTGGAACAGATAAAGCACAAAGCTGCTACAGCACCCATGCATGTTGTGCAGTGGCACCTCCAGAGAGACTGCTGCCTATGAAAAATGGGCTCAAAGCCTCAGGCTACTCAAAATTTCATTAATTGCTCAATATTCTACATTATTAGAAAAGCCAGACTAACCCCAGCTCTCCTGGAAAAGTCAGGTTTAAAAAGAGGTGGAGACCAACACATTGCAAATGCCTGGGTCACATTTCATTGGAGTTGCTTGGGCATCTATAAACTTGTGCTATGGAGAGGAATGGATGGAACTGGTGTGTCTATGAGGATGGTATGAAAGTGTAAGCAAAGGCTGATTATTTGGAAGCAAATCCTCCTCACACTGAGGTGTCCTTTCCACTGTTACACATTCTGGGATACCTCATCTCTCCAGCTGCTTAAATCAAAGTTCTATTTGATGGAAAAGAGAGTTGTAACAGAGAATCTGAGGCTTTTCTTTTTTCTCTCTCACTGAGCACTAGGGTGTTTAAACTACAAAATTCACAGCAAGGCACAAAGTTCTTAAGGACCACAGTCTTTACTTCCAGTCTAAGTTTTCAAAGTTAAAACTCTCTCCCCAGCTTTTCCTTCATAGTGATGCCATTTATATTTTTTTCCTATTGATTTTGCTTTTAGTGAGATCATCTGTACCAAATTAAATAACCCTGTGCAGTCACTTCAGTGTGCACAATAATGTGATTTTCAATTTACAGAGCACCAAGTCCATGGAGAGGGAAGAGCCCTCCCTATAATCAGCAAGAGCCTCTCGGGAGCTGCAGCCACTCTTTTGCCAATGGCAAATATTAAATCTCAGGAATAATATTTAAAATGCTAAAAATGGCAAATATAGGATATTTCTGAGCTCTGACTCTGCAGGACATGATGCTGCTGGAAACAGGTCTCACCTGCAGAGCAGGAGACCAGCAATGTTCTCTCTATGTATATTGCCAAGATTTAGGAATTGATTAGCCCAGCACTCTGGTCAGCTCTACTTCCTACTTAGTGGTGGCCAGGCTGGTTTAACTCTTTTTAACTTTATTATTTAAATCCTGACAAAGATGGTTTTGATCTTCAGCAGAAAGTACTTGTGGGAAAATGCATTTCCTTGGAAAATTTATTCTTGTTTGCAAGAATTGAAGTGTGGCACCTTAACAGCCTTTCTAAATAATATACCCAACCTGCCTTCAGAGAACTTTGCTGATGCACAGTTGAGACCATGGTAGACAAGACATGGCCTCATCTCAGATTTTGTCTGATGCATAAAATGTGATGTCCAGCCGGCTGCTGCATAAATAAACATGTTCCTGTAGGATAGCCACACCTCAGGTATACAGGAATAGCTGATAATTAGTGTCAGTAAATCATTATAGTGCAAGCCACAAACATTATCACTCAATTTGTAATTTACTCCTGATGGGAGTACTTGTTCTTCTCAATACTTAATATGTCTGTTTATAGAAAAGTTGATTGAGATAATTAGCAGTAAAAATGCTAAGGTAACACGGCTATGGTAACATTTAAATTGCTATCAGTTTTGTTTATAGCAGCCTAAAGAGCAGTGCTGAAATTAGAAATTAGCTACAATTAGCAAATAAATTGAGTGTCTCTTGGAATTACTTGATCATGTCTTAAAATGTTGTACAGCGTGATGCTCACAGAGGCAAAGCTGAGTCCCTGGGCTGCTCAGCTGCACCAAGTCAAGGAGAACACGCCTTGCTTTGCTGCTGCTCCTGCTCCTGGCCTTCCATGGAGCTTGGGGTGTTGCCCCACAGTACAGGTTTGATGAGTGCATGCTGTGAAGCCAAAATTTAAAACAAAAAATTGCTCTAAAGGATTTGTTTCTAAAGGAGGAAAAGAAGGCAGAATGGGATTTTCAGCAATGTGCACCCTTGTGGAGAGCAGCTCAGAGATTGTAACACTGCCACCAGCTCAGTAAATGAACCTTGAGACACACATTTACTGTTGGCATATGAGAGGAATAACTTGGGCTGGAAATGTGTTGTTATCCCAGAAGATAAGCCATAGATATGGAAGGCAGCTTTCTCTGATTGCCTGAAATGTGTCGCTTTGGAGGGCCTTGGGCATCATTTTATGTTCACAGTTAGAAATAGTTTGCTTCCCTCAGTAAGGTACTTTAAGGATCCTGCTTGATAAGTGCTTTACAGAGGCATGTAATTATTTTCCTGGCATAATTTCATAGTTTGATGTGGAAAAAATGTGTTGTCTGCTACTGTTAAAATGGGTCATTAAGTACAGTTTTGAGAGTGAAAAGAGGGGGAATCAACCACTTTCAGGATCAGCACTAACTCATTTCTCTCTTGCCTGACTCATACAGTAAAAGTTTTGTCATTCTTTCACCCTTTGTTAGAAGCAGACAGGCAATGGTTTTCTGCATCACACCTGCCTTTCAACTCTGTGTCCAGAGAGGAGAAGGTGCTGCTGAACATCCCATCCTCCTCCTCCGAGCACAAGTCCCAAGTATTCATCCAAATCTCACATGATGGCTCTCCTGCTGGCATCTTGCTCAGTTTTGGATGCACATATTTGATTACACTACAGAAACTCTTCTATTTAGTGGAAGTTTAAGTATTGGGCTGGAAGGGAAGGAGACAAGATCTTCACCCTGTACTTAGCCATGTGCTGAAAGGGTGTGGGGATACTGAGTCATGTCTGTGCTCCACTGAACAGCACCTAATCTTCGTGAGGTAAAACAAGAGATCTTGTCTGGCCTGGAAAGAAATGACCACAGCTGAGCAGCTGTGACATTTTGTTTGGGATGTGGAGAAATGGTGGCACAATGATGTTCACCTGGTGATGCACAGCTATCTGACTCCTTGCCCCCTGTGCTCTACATCCAGTTCTCTTTCTTTGGGATTGGGAATATCATTCTTATCCAGGGAAACATCCCCTGGTGGTGTTGAAAGTTATATATTCCCAAAAAATAAAGAAGTCATCTGGGGTAAATTTCAGCATCTTCTAAGGAAGAAAACGTTCCTTGAATATGTCCTGGCTGTTTCCTTCCTTCTTTCCTCCTCTTCAGCAGATGTTGTCTCTTTAAAGAGCAAAACTGGGCTGAAGGGAAAGGGAAGAAGTGGCTGAGTGTCAGTGGAAAGCAGTCCAAGGGATTATGGATGGGGCAGACATGCCACAGCCAGACCCATACTGAGAGCTGAGCACCAGGATCAGACAGAGTGAGAGTTATCTGGCCTGAGGCTGCTGCTGCCTTTTTTTATTGTGTTTCCTTCAAAGCCAGGTGTCTGTGTTCCCTGTGGATTTCATCTGTGGAGAATTTATCACTGATAAATAACTGTTTGTGTTGAATTTACAGACGAGCTAAACTGTTTTCTTTAATGTTGCAGTTTAGTACCTTTTCATTTTCATGTTTGTGTGAGCACTGGCATTCAAAGGAAATAAATCTGTCACTCAGATAATGTACTTGCCCTTGGTACCAAAATACATAAATAAGAGTTACAAGGTCATTAGGCATATCAATAGAAAGAAAAATGTGCTGTGCATTAAATAGCTGACTTCCAGGCTGGGTTGGGCAAATAGCAGTATACTAAAGTGTACTGCTCATTTCTCCTTCTGATTGTGAAAACCAATTAATCCTTTTCTCTTTTTTTTTTTTCTTTTCTGTAGCACTTCCTCTTTGCATTGGAAACCCTCTGCACATGTCAGTCCAAATTTATGAGCAGTGTGTTTTTCTGTGTATTCCATTTATCAAATGTAAATTTCAGTGGCCAGTGATTTACTACAGAACTCTTTGGAAAGCAGCAAGTAAATAGTACCAAAGAAAGTATTTAAAAAAGAAAAGGCAGAGCAGAGGAGATTTTACTTGCTACTTCTCAAGCACTTTATCTTTGTCCTTGAGAAGGCAGGTTAGGTGGAGAACTGCCCCAGTATAGTTCTGGAATGCATCTTGTATGGAAATGTGCTTTTATTCTCAGTAAAAGGCAACCTTGGAAAGTACTGAATTATTGCTTGTATTTTAATACTTTTCATTTATTTCAGCTAGACTCCACTACTAGGTGCAGACCTGAGGGAGCTGAATCCATAAGCCTCCCTCACTCTGCATCACTCCAGATCTTGCTGATGCAAAGAGACAAGTCCTCATTGTCCCCTGCCAGGGAGTTCAGGCAGTAAATAATCAGCAGGGAGTAAATTGCAGAGTGTGGGTTCCATGGTGTCTGGGCAGGCTGGGTGCTGCAGCCTCCACTCAGCCCCTTTAGCCCTCTTCATCAGCTCAGGGGTAGAGAGATAAGATGATGAGAGGTCTGGAGCACCTCTCCTGTGGAGACAGTCTGAGAGAGTTGGAGATGTTTAGTCTGGAGAAGAGAAGGCTCTGGGGCAACCTTAGAGCCCTTTCCAGTACTCCATTCATGTGTCAAACACAGCCAAATGACACAGCTGATTTTTGTTGAAGTTTCAGTAACAAACACTAGGTTAAAATAGCACCCATGGCAGAGGTTACCACCCCACGATTTGTTCTCTGCCTGATGGTCCCAAGAACAGAGATATTATGGTGAAGGACTTGTCTCTTTATGGCTTCTAAACTTATGTACCCAATGGCAGCCCTCTGCATCCTCCTCACTCCCCTGCAATGTGCAGCGAGAGGTAAATCGGGCATCCTGTTCCACAGCCCTCAAACACCCTACAACACACAGCACCTGCAGAGAACCACTTGCATTGCCTCTAAAGGGGGAAAAAGAAGCCACATGGGTGTTTTCTGTGCCTCCCGCAGGTGTGGCAGTGCGGGGGCAGCATGGAGGTGCTGCCCTGCTCCCGCGTGGCGCACATCGAGCGCACCAAGAAGCCCTACAACAACGACATCGACTACTATGCAAAGCGCAACGCCCTGCGCGCCGCCGAGGTCTGGATGGACGACTTCAAGTCACACGTTTACATGGCCTGGAACATCCCCATGGCAGTAAGTACAGCTCACACTCTGTCCTGAGCAGAGGCAGAAACACCAAGCTGTTCCTCGTTAGCTCTTGGAGGTGAAGGGTGCTAATACAGCTGCACAAAGTGGGCTGAGCTTAAGGAAAGTGTTTTGGTGTGTGCTCAGTGTGGAGAGTTCTGCCATGTGAACTTGCTTCCTCAGTCTAAGTTTCGTTGTGCACTGTTGTATGCAGTGACACAGATTTATCATTTAACCAGAGCAAAATGTCTCAGGTTTATGTGCTCCCCCAGAAGTCGTTAATTTGGGGCGCTGTTAAACTCTGAGGTGTTCATATGCTACAACGGTGGGGATGACAGAAATGTCCATAAATAAATATCATCATTCATTGTGAGATTCAATAGACCTCAACAGCATAAAAAACAGAGTATGCAATAAAAGAATCACACACTGAATAGCTTTATTGTCCACGGGCTGAGAGGAGCAATATGGGCACGTTCTGCTTTTCACTGCACATACGAATTGTAGATGGTGTGTGGGAGCCTCTAGGAACCCGTGTAATATAAATATTAGATAAACTGTAGGTTCAGTTTATCACTTTGTTCTGTAAGTATATCACATGCTACATCTGCACTGAGCATAATTCTTGCAGAGAAGAGTTTTATATTATATCGCAGCCAGGTGGAAGCTGGCTGTTGCTGTGTTCCTTGGCTGTGTATGCATCCAAATTATTCATGTGAAGGGGCACAGGGAGAGCTGAAGGGTAACATACACTGATCTGTAAGTAAGGATGGTTTAGTTAACCCTTTTAGCAGTGGTTTGCCCAGAGCCGAAGCAAATAGGAGCAGGAATGTTCCTATCAGAACAGGAAAATATGCAAACCCAGTAGAGTCTTTGGGGATATTCAGTTATAAATATTCTTAAAGACTAAATCTAAATCTAATGGTATCTTGTCAAAGACAAGTTCCTTCCTCTTACAGATTTCAAAATACCCATACCTGGAGGAGCAATGTTTCCTCCTTGCCCATTTGATGTCTGAATATGTCAGATATCGTCAAAGCTCTAAATTCACTGATGGCTGTTCAATATTGGACTCTGTGCAAGGCCTCAAAAATGTGAGTTTGGTGACTTCTTTTGGCACAAGAGGTAATTACAGAGAATTATTTTGCCTTAACAAAAGGCAATACTGCATCACTTTTTCCACACAAGATTTCTGTGATGGTAGGAGGAAGAGAGAGCAGTATCCTTTAAAGATTTATGGGGATTTTGGCCCTGTCTGCACACATAAAATACTCTTGCTAAAATGGTCAGTTTTCAATTAGGAGATGAAAAACTAACCTCTGTAAATTTGCTTGCTTGATGACATGTGCAAATGAATTCTGAGAAAAGATGATATTTAAGTAAGCATTTACACCAAAACATGATTTCCTTTAATCTTTCTGAGATTACTTATTGATGCAGCTTTCTGCACTGAGCTATACAGCAGAGCTTTTAAGAAAACCCAGGCACATCTACAATAAAAGACATAAAATCAGCAGAAGTACTGAACATTAAAATTTCCTTTCCATAAAATAAATTGATTGATTGATAAAATGTGGATCATAAAAATAAGCCTATTAGCTCTCAGGAAAAGGAAGCTGATGTTAGTGTTCATGACACTATTCACTGTAGCATTCAATACAGATAACAGAAGTACTGTACTGGCATAAGCCATCATAAAAACCTTCTGCAGGAGAATTAGAAACCTTGCTAGCTGGTTAAAAAGAACATGTCCACAAAGTAAATCCTGTGGACACCTCCTTCTTGTACCATCACACTGTAACCTGCCCATGGTGACTGCAGCTTTTTCATAGCTGCTCAATTTGCTGCTCTTGTGCTCTGTAGGAACAGCACTGCAGAAAGGGCACTGTATTGCCTGATTTTAAATAGGGCAGAAAAGAGACAGGTAAAACACATGCATTTTCACAAAAGCGATCAAAATTAGCTCTTTTACAGCTCCCACCATCTTTTTCACAACTCACAGGTTATTGAGAATGTGTGCATAATGTTTATCTAGATCAGCAGATGGCCTTGGGCACACCTGCAAGAACATGTTCCTATCACCTTCAGCAGCAGGTCAGCACAGCTTTATTTCACTTAACCAAATACTAGCTGTGTCCCCACTAATGATTTATTCCTCAACATTTTTAGTGATAAAGGAATCTTACTTTGAATGATTTATTGCACTGAGTGCCTCAGAGGATTGCTCTCCTTCCACGCAGCCTCAAGTACTACGTAAATTAACATTCATTTGAATGGATGCTGCACTGAGGGCTCCTGACAGAACGTGCATCAGCAAGCAGCAGTGAGCACAGCAAACTCTTTATGTGGCAAATAGGAAAACCTGTTCAGTATTACACTTGTATTCTCTCCTGAAAACCAGGCATCTGTTGGGGATCTTAATAAACCCTGAGCTAAGATTTGCTGCTGTCTTGTAACCCTGCATTAAAAACAATCCGTAAAATGTACAGATATTCTTCTGGAGGAAAAGCACAAGGCACTTCAGAAAGATCTCATGCAAAACCCCCCAGTTCAGTCCATTTGATTAATATATTGTCGGAAAAGGTTTTTGGATGAGGTAACTCTTACTGTCTTAAAGTTGAACTGCAATGATTTATAACAGTTCAAATCAACAGACTCTAACTCAGGACCCACCAGTTTTAAATGGCTGACTTTGTTCATATTAACTTGAATCTTCCAGCCTGTGTCTTTCATGGGATTTGTATTTAAACGTGAATTAAATTCTGAAGTAGAATTATAAAGGGTTTTGAGTTTAACTGCATTCTATGGCTCAAGTCTGCAAATGAGCTCCAGTTCTAGTAAAAACTGAATGTTGGTCTATATGAATGCTTAGTGGAGCATAATGACTTTTTGAGCAGCTTTGCTTTGAAGTTTTAACAGATCTGTTCTGACATCATTTACATTAGTGAATACTCGAATCTCTTGCTAGAGTAAAGCATGACCAGGCTGCCATATTTTAGATCAGAATTACTTGCTAAATTCTAAATGAATCTGAAAGCAAAGGCTTCAGGATTGATTGCAAACACTTAGAACTGCTGTAAGTAACAACATTCTTATTGTATTCTTATTACTTGGATTTATTTTGGGGTTTTGCTTGTTCTTTAGCTTCTTTTTCCACTGGCTTTCATTAATATTTATTGTCTGCACTCAACAGCAGCTGTTTGATGAGCTGCTGCTTACAACAAAAGAGGGAGAAGAGGGAAATACAGCTTGGTATACAAAATGAACTCCAGTTTGATTTCAGTAAAGATAGCAACCATAAAGCCAGTGCAGTAAGATTTCTTTATTCATTTTCTGCTTTGCAGAACCCTGGAGTTGACTTTGGAGACGTTTCTGAAAGAATTGCTCTGCGACAGCGACTGCAGTGCCGGAGCTTTAAGTGGTACCTGGAGAACGTGTACCCTGAGATGAGGGTTTACAATAACACAGTCACTTATGGAGAGGTACTGTATGTCTTTGGAAACACATCTCAGCTTCATTCAGCAGTCCTCTCCTTTCAGAGCTGGCTATCAGGGTGTACAGGGCAATTACAGGTCAGCACAGCAGTGGCAACAAAAATGCCCTCCCCTCCTTTTAATCAGCACTGGGTGTTGCATTGCGCCCCCACACCCCAGTGGGTGTTTCCATATTAGGAAAAGAGTTTAAGTTACACCCCTGGAACTTTTAAGGAAGAAGAACCAGAATCTTCTATGCTCCTCACACCATAATTGGCCCAGGGCCAGGAAAATGGCACCTGGTGGATCTTTGAAATGCACCTCAGGGGGTGTAGCTGTTTCTATTGGGCAGCTTGCCAAAAAAACACCTCCTTGATAGTTGTATACTTCAGAATGAGCACAAAGTCTCTTGATGCTTTTTGGGGTGTCTTAGCAGGTGCAAGGGTC